>PVKP010045486.1:0-16113 GCA_004027715.1 Plecturocebus donacophilus | reverse complement strand
CCAGAGGGACTGACAGGTGAGACATGAAATTCTATAACAAAGTATCTACACTGTCCAGATGGACACACACAGTGAAACATCAAATTCTGTAACAAAGTATCTACACTGTCCAGAGGCACTGACAGGTGAGACATGAAATTCTATAACAAAGTATCTACACTGTCCAGAGGGACTGACAGGTGAGACATGAAATTCTATAACAAAGTATCTACACTGGTCCAGAGGGACTGACAGGTGAGACATGAAATTCTATAACAAAGTATCTACACTGGTCCAGAGGGACTGACAGGTGAAAGATGAAATTGTGTAACAAAGTATCTACACTGTCCAGATAGACTGACAAGTGAAACGTGAAAATCTGAAACAAAGTACTCAGTAGGGGGCAAGGCCTGCCTACTGCTGTCCGGACAGGGGCCCTGGGGGCTGGAGGGTGTGCTCTGGAAAGCAGTCACTGCACACCCAAGACAGATGAGCTGGAAAAGCAGCGGCCCAGGGCTGTCGGCTGTCACCCCTGGGTGGGCAACTGTGGATGGTGTGCACTACTTTTTCAGGTATATCTTTATGGTAAAAAACCATTAATTTAACAAGTGAAATTGCTAAGTGAGATATTTCATTTTTTTTTTTTGCGCCAAGTCTTCCAAATCCGAGTGTATTTTACATGACCAGCACCTCCCAATTCTGACAGCCACGACTGCCCAGACCCTGCATGCTGCCCGTGGCCCCCACACTGGTCAGCACAGGTGGGTCTGAAGGCCCCTGCCAGGGTCTCCGCTAGTCTGCAGCCAGCACAGTCCGCGCTCAGTGTAGCCCCAGTCCTCGCACACTACGTGAGCACAGTGGGGCAGGTGTGACCACCCCTTCCCCCCAGGAGGCTGAGGGGCTCTGTGACCCCTGACCCCGCACCTGACCACCCGGGGACATTCAGCCTTTGAGTTCTTCAGACCTGACCTTTGCCCGGCAGGGGGCAGAATCAGCCGTCGGCTCAGGCTGCAGCCCCGGGGGAGACTCGGAAGCCGAGGCGGTGGGAGTCTCACGCGGCTGAGACGCAGCTCCCAGGCAGGGCGGAGGGGCGGCCCCTTCCTCCTCCGGGGTGGCCACGCCGCGCGCTCACCTTCCCGAGCGCAGAGGGCGGGAAAGGGAAGACGGCGGGGGCAAGGCCCGGGAGCACCCCGGACACCCACCTGCAGGAAAGGACGCTGCCTGGGCCACGCCGCGCGGGTGGCGACCGGTGGCCGGTGACCGCCGAGACCCCACGCTCGGACTCCGCGGCCGCTCCCCGCGCGGCTCCCCCTCCCGCTCCGGGCCCCTCTTCCCCTTCGAAGCCCGCGCGGGGCCGCCTCCTCCCCGCGGGGCCTTCTCCACCGCGACCGGCCCCACGGCCCAGCCCCCTCCCGCCACCCGCACTCACGTCGTCCATGAGCAGGAGCAGGATGTTGGGGGGCTGCGGGGCGCCCCAGGCCCCCGTCCCCGAGGCGCTCAGCACAAGCAGCAGCCGCCACCACCTCGTCGCCGCGACAACCTCCGCCATGGCAACACAGGACCGCGGAGCCCGCACCAGCGAGCGGACTCTGCGAGCGGCCGCCGGCTCTTCCCGCCGGACTGCGGGGCGGGGCGGGGCCTGAACCCAAGGAGTGACGGGAGGCGGGACCCGGACGGCCGCGTGACCCGTGGGGCGGGGCCTGAACTGCGGAGTGACGGAAAGTGGGGCCTGGACGGCCTCGTGACTGGTGGGGCGGGGCCTGAGCCTGCAGCGTGTGGGCGGTGCTTGGAAGGCCGCGTGACCGGCAGCGGGTCACGTGACGCGCCGCCGGGCCTCCCAAGATGGCGGTGTGCGTCGCGGTGATCGCCAAGGAGGTGCGTACTCGCGGCGGGGGTGTCCGGGCCCGCACCGTCCTGTCCTCTGCGCTGTCTTTCTCCTTCTTCCCTGGGCCTGGAAGGCGCCTTAGGAAGTGGGACCTGGAGGAGGCCGAGCTCCAGGGGTCAGGGGCTTCGCGGTGGACGAGCCGCCCGGCAGACCTTGGGCCTCCAGCTCCGCGCTCGCCCGTCCCGCCGCTGAACGTACCCCTCTGCGCCCCAGGCCTCCTCCCCGCCAGGACCCACCTGAAACCTAGGTGGTCCGAGGCACTGCCTCGGTCCTCCGTCCTAGGGAGGTTCTGCCCGTTCTCCCGTCGAGCGCTGGCGAGCCCCGACGGCTCCCCGGCCCTCTTGCCAGTCTCCCCGGTGCCACCTTGAAAACAAACTGGATCCTGTCCTGCCTCTGCCTGAAATATCCGCAGGCATTTCTCGTTGCCTTAGGGTGCTGTCTGCATACGCTGGTTTGAGATCTTCTCTCGCCATAATCCTTGCACGCTCTGCTCCAACCAAACTGGATTCTTCAGCTCCCCGGACAGGCTCTGCCCTCTCATCTCTGGGCGTTTCCACCCTTAACATCTCTCCCTAGCTCCCATCCTCTTTACTTGCCAACATACATTTCTTCTGGAAGGCATTTTCTGAAGTCTAAGACTGAGCTGGGTGGCGGTCCACGTGCTCTTGCTGCGCGAAGCCTTCATTTCCTCGCCTGGCCTCCCTTGAGACCAGATTCTGGAGGCCGCTCCCTGTGGGGCCGTGGCTGCTGCTAAGCTTCTCATGGGTTGCCTCCTGTCATGAGCCACACATGCTTGCTTGTGGATTTACTGATGATGTATTACGTGGCTCCCGGAGGGTGGCAAGGACTCTTGTTCACCGAATTTCTGCAGGACCCATTGCTGAACAGACACAGGGTGAATGGTGGGTTTGGGATGGTCAGAACTGCACAGATGAAGGGTATTTGAGCTGACTCTTTGAAAGATTTAGAAGGGTCGCTGTCAAGGTGAAGAAAAGCCACTATTTAGGGTGCTGCCATGTTTGGGTGACCCAGGCAGATCTAGAGACGTGCTGAGGCAGAGTGTCCTCCAGGAGAAGGTGAGGGGCCTGCCCAGGTGCCAGGCTGGATCGTCAGGCTGTGCTCAGACCCATTTTTCTGAATTTTCTTTTCTGCCCACCCTACTGCTGCTGCTTTGCAAACAACACATAAATCTCCTTCGGTGACATGGGATCCCCTGAAGGTAGTGCCCACTTCGACATGGAGACTGAAGCACTGGGCCTTAGAGAATGAGAATGTGTTCCCTGGGTGGCTGCAGGTTGCAGCTCTGCCTTGTTCAGAGCTGGCGTGTTAGAGAATGAGAATGCATTCCCTCGGGGGCTGCAGGTCGAGCTCTGAAGCGTTGTTCAGAGCTGGCTGGGTGGAGTCTTGTCCTTTCAGTCACCGTCATCCTTTCTTGCAGAATTACCCTCTCTACATCCGCAGTACCCCCACAGAGAACGAGCTGAAGTTCCACTACATGGTACACACATCTCTGGACGTGGTGGATGAGAAGATCTCTGCAATGGGGAAGGCCCTTGTCGACCAGAGGGAGCTGTACCTGGGCCTGCTGTACCCCACGGAGGACTACAAGGTGTATCTTTCAGTGCAGGGTGTACGTCAGGGAGGACTTACGGTGGGATGTACTTTAGGATCAGATCATGTGAAACTTTTGAGAAGGAAAAAGAGAGGTGAGAGTCTTTTAGCCAGTCAAGGAACTAGGGAAGCCTGATGCAAATGAAGGCCTCTCACTCCTCTCTTTTTCATTGGTAGAATCATTTGGGAAGAGAAAGGCTAGAATTCTGGCCGGGTGTGGTGGCTGACACCTGTAATCCCAGCACTTTGGGAGGTCGAGGCAGGTGGATCACGAGGTCAAGAGTGGATCACTGGCCAATGTGGTGAAACCCCATTTTTACCAAAATTAGCCTGGCATGGTGGTGGGCACCTGTAATGCCAGCTACTCTGGAGGCTGAGGCAGGAGAATCGCTTCAGCCTGGGTGGCAGAGGTCACAGTGAGTCGAGATCGCACCGCTGCACTCCAGCCTACCAACAGAGTGAGACTCTGCCTCAAAAAAAAAAGGCTAGAATTCCCTGTGGAATATTTTGGTTTATACTCCTGCTTTGTACCTGCAAGGATTTCTGTCAGTGCTTTTCAAGGGCAGCTGCCTTGTATGTCACTTGTATGTCTTGCCTTGTATGTCACTAGAAACTCTCACCTAGCCGCTTGGGACAAATCACTTGAGGCCATGGGGTTCAAAGACCTTCCCAGGAGCTGTAATGTCGCTTGTCCACGTGACAGTTCTGCTACCCACTGTTTTACAAGATAACGTGGCCTCTAGAGAGGGGATCCACCTTGTTCACAAAACCTCTGGTTTTGCAGTTAACTTTCTGGGCCAGGCATTGATTTGGAAAGAGGGGGAGGCGTTCCACACAGACAGGCTCGGAGTCTAGGTGGTTCAGCTCCCGGAGCATGAACCCGGGGGAGGCTTAGCCGCCTGCCCTTTGCTTCCCCCACCAACACCAGACGTCACCCTAGCGAAGTCTTTACACTTGGACCCAGCACGGTCACTGTGGGACCAGCCCAGTCTGGGCGTTTCCTGTGATTCAAGGTAGCCACGTTTCTCCAAAGTGAGGGCACGCAGAGGGCCCTCTGCCGCCAGATGCCTCACCTGCTGTCCCGGCAGTCCCTGTGTCACGAGTACCTTCCCTAACCAGCTGTGCAGATATGGCTATGTCACCAACTCCAAGGTGAAGTTTGTCATGGTGGTGGATTCCTCCAACACAGCCCTTCGAGACAACGAAATTCGCAGCGTAAGTTGGGTTAGAAGGCCATGCCTGAGTGAGTGTTTTTTCCTTTTTCACTTTGTTTTGAAATGCTGAGAAACCAAAAATTGGGCCCTGACTGTGTGCGCGTGGTCATCAACTTCACCGGGTCTTGTTTCAGATGTTCCGGAAGCTGCACAACTCCTACACGGATGTGATGTGCAACCCCTTCTACAACCCCGGGGACCGCATCCAGTCCAGGTGGGCCCCGCTCTCTGCGTCTCACCACGTTCTTTCTGTGGGACCTGCCTTGCCATTTCAGCTGCCAAAATGCAACCATTTAGGAAATAAGGGAGGAGAAGAGAAAAGAAAAAAAAAGGAAATAAAAAGACAAAAGAAAAGAAGGGAGGCGGGGTCTTTTTAGGCTCTGTGCACCACCCTGCTAAGGCAGGGGTTTCAAAGCTGCAAAGCCCTGTTTTTCCACACCAGCTTTTCCACAGATGTTCTGCTCATAAAGTGGATGACAGCAGCGTGTGTGGGGCCCATTTGGCTTCCCACTTGTGCCCAGTGGGTACCTGGGGCACCTGCAGGACTCAGTAAGGGCCAAGCATGTGGGCAGTGGCTTTCAGGGAGCACACATCCTCTTCTCACTACCTGATCTTTTATGTTGAATTTGGACAGTTAGAAACCTGGGTGGCAGGCATCTTCCCAACAGCCTGCAAGGTAAACAGACTTAACTTTTGAACATCAGGACGGAAACCTGGGGTCTGCGCCTGCACTCCAGACTTGCTTCCAGCAAGTGCCTAGTTCCAAGACAGAATTCCTTGTGGTTGGCAGGCAAGACGATGCTGCAGTGACCCAAGCCAGGCCCTTCCCTCCACCAGGACACTGTCTTGGGGCCGTCCTGGGTCCCAGATGGGAGCAGGCAGGCGAGTGTCCGCGCAGTCTTGGCTCCTGGGCTTCGTGGAGCTGTCCTCCCCACACCACTGCCCTGCCGGGCCTCACTGCTCTCTGTCCCAGCCTGGGGCCTCAGAAGAGTGCGCAGGGAACTTGGAGGCAGCAGATGGGTCCTCTCTTCCCGGTGGGGTGGGACTCCTGTCCTGGCTTAGCTGAGTTTACATTTCCGGACCCTAGAGAAGGCCCCGAGCATCCTGTGGACGGGGTCATGCTGCCGGGCCTTTCTCTACGCGAAGAGGGTTGAAGGGCCTGGCTCCTCTGAGTGGGTTTGTTTCTCTTGGCAGGGCCTTTGATAACATGGTGACGTCGATGATGATACAGGTGTGCTGAGGGAGGGCTCTGCTGCCAGCCATCACAAAGGAGCCTGCACACAGCTGTGGTGGGGCCTCGGTCTGTTCTCGTCGCCTCTTCCTGAATGGGAGGCCCAGGGCTTTGGGGGCAGGGCCTTGTGCATGTGCATCTCAACTAAAGGTCTTCTGAGATGAGATCTGGCTTGTTCCTTCTGTGTCAGCCGAGGATTTAACTAAGAAGAGTTCACCTAAGGACTTTGAGGGGTGTGACAGAGGCTGGGGCTCAGACGGCGCTGGAAGCCTGTCCCTTGTGTCCCGAAGGGGCGGTGGCAGGCGCGCCTGGAGCTGAGAGTTCCTGAACTTGGAAGACCTGTGACCCTGTGGGCTGCCCACAGGCTGAACGGGTGGGCTGGTCTGGAGGGTGCATCCTCCTGAACCCAGACCCAGCCTAAAATCTAGGGGGCAAATGAGGAGCTGGCATACCTTCTCACGAGCGAGAGCCCTTCTCTTTCTGGACTCGTCCTCCATTCTTTGGCATCTGGCCCAACGTTTGGACTCAGCCTCGGCCTTAGAAGGAGCCCTCGTGAAACCTGGGACGCCCTGGGGCCCCGCGGCGTCAGCTCAGCTGCAGCCGGCTTCCTAAACCGTGGAGCGCAGACTCGAGGCGCCCCTTGCCGCCTGTTGGTGCCAAGGGGGTTAGGTGCTGTGTGGCTTGATGATGTGGCTGAGTGGCGATGGCCTGGGGCAGCGGCTGAGCCCACAGCGCATTCCTCGCTCCCTGTGGCGTCAGTGTGCCGGCGTCCCCGCGGTCCAGCATTCACGGCTCAGCAAGCTGAGGAGATCCCCGGAGGACGTTCCAGCACTGCTCCAGGACTGCCTAGTTTCTCAGGGACCTGCAAGGACCCCAGAGGCCCTACCGCAGGAAAGGCTGTCAGGATGGTTATCCTGAGGCAGAAGACCTCAGGCTGACCCTCCTCTCCCAGGCTGAACCCTCCTGCACCAGGCCGACCCTCCTGCTCCAATCCACCCTGGGTCAGGAGGGTCACCCTGGGGCAGGAGAGTTCAGCCTGGGTCAGGAGGGTCACCCTGGGGCAGGAGGGTTGGCCTGGGGCAGGATACAGGGAGGGAAACTTTATACATATTTGCCTTGTCATCCCTCCAGCAAGCGCAGTGCTAATTTTATAAATTATAGAAGAAAAAATCAGGAGTGTGTGTGTGCAAACACAGGCGTGCCCCAGGCCTCCCCGCCCCAGGGTGGATTGGAAGTCCTGGAGTGGGCCGAGGCGTCCAGGGAGCTGGTCTGGGTGCCTTTGGGCCACAGGCCACCCTCACTGGATAAATCTTTAACAAGAGCCTCATATTTGTTAGGAGAAGGCAGTACTCCAGCCAAGCACCTCTCCCCTGCAGCCTGACGTGAAATCTTCTGCTTTTAGTGGGAATCACCCCTGCCTGAGTCCTGGCTGTGATGGGGGCCGCAGGTCGCTAACCCAGCGTCCATTTTCCTTCCTACTATCAGAACCCCAGTGCTGCTACCCAGTTCTGACAACGGGGCAGACGAGCCACATCCTGGCCTCCCTCACAGCCGAGCATGCAGCTGTGGCATAGAGGAGGTGGTGCTTGGGGAGACTTGTAGGGGTGCACCCATGAGGGGGCTCGGCTGGCACATGCCTTCTTCCTGCCCAGAACGTGGATATGATGGCTGGCACTGGGGTCGCTGTGCTAAGAACATGAGGAAGGAACCACACCCTGAGGACAGTGGAGCACAAAGCAGGAAGGACCTGGGCCTTTGCTGGTGCACCTGCCCCAGACTACTTGTGTTCAGTTTTGTTTTTTAAATGTGAGAAAATAAATGTACCCCTCTCTGGTTTAAATCACTGCTATTTGGGTTTTCTCTTAGGTGTAGCCAGACCCACCCCTAAGTGCTTTATACATTAGGGAGTTTTCACAAGTGGTGTCAGACCGCATCCTCATTTTAAGCCCAAGAAAACAGAAGTCATCTGCTTACCCCTGATCTGACAGCAGAACAGCCACATGGCAGCTTCGCGATGTCTTCATGATGGGGCTGGCCTCATGGAGGGCCACAGCTCTCCAGTCACCCCTTCCTCGACCCCAGGCAGCTTCTGCTGCGCAGCACGTGGGGCAGCCCACGCTCCCTCCAGGCAGCAGTGATCCTGCCTCTTTCCTGCTGCTGCTGGCCGGAGGAGCCTGCTCTGGTTCGCTGCACCCAAGCCAGCCAGAGCATCCGCTTGCTCCACGCAGCCACAGAGACCTCCACTGGTCATGCTCAGGGTCTCATCACCAGTGAGGCACGCGCTGAGGGCTTCCCCCAGCCCCCCTCCAGCTTGGCCTGCTCGGGCCTCAAGTCCACAGAAAGGAGGGCCGCCCCAGGCTCCCTCCACTGTCTGCCTGCAGGGGCTGCACAGAAGGCTGAAAATGAACAGGAACTAACTGGCAAAATGGGCTAGAACACCTCCAGGGACGCGACAAACCCGTGGGCATGATACCTCCATCGAGGTCAGCAGCAACCCCTCACTGAGGGGACCAGAGCCTGGGCCCGGATGCTGAGCTCGCAGGGGCTGCCGCCTGCACAGTGCTGTGCGCGCCCTAGTCCCCCCGGCACCCCGCAGCCCCTGGCTGTGAGCAGTCTGCACCAGGCCCGCCCTGGGCTGCTGGGCAGCTTGACCCCTTCTGGACTGGGCCTGGCTCTCACTCGGACGCTGGACAGCTCCCTCAAGTCCACCCTGAAGCCAGACTCTGGCTGTTAGCATTTTCCCTCCCTGGCAAACCAGTGGAGGCCTGGGCAGAGCAGCTCACAGACCACAGGGCCCAGGGGCTCCAGAGTGGACCTCAGGTGAGATCAGGGCAGGTCTTGGAGGGCTGTGGCGGCTCCTTGGTTGGGTATGTTGATAATCAGACTCAGTCTCCAGGGCCACCATAACAGAGCCCCGCGTGGAGGGGCTTCAGACCCCAGGAATGCATCCCCCACAACCCCAGCATGCAGGTGGGAGTGCTGAGGCCGGGTGTGGCCAGGGCTGGCCTGCTCCAGCCTGTGCAGCCACTGCCACCCCTGCAGTCCTCGGCCTTGCTGCGGCCTCTGCCTCTGTCCTCACACGGTCTTGGAGCGTCTCTTGGTCTCTCGAACCAGCGTGTGGTCGGGTAACCATCGGTCCAGGTAACTCAGGACCATCTTCAAGCCTTTCACTGAATCACAACTGCAAATACTCTTTCCAGAGAAGACCACGTTCACAGGTTCTGGGGATTAGGACATGGACATATTTGTGGGGGACATCATTCCCCCCACTACAGAGGCCAACATTGACCCAAGACCCAGGCAGGTGTGGGGCTGGTTTTGGGAGGAGACCAGTGTGGGTGGGGAGCAAGGAGAGCCAGTCACCCCGGGAGCAGCATGTGGCCTGGTACTGGAGGCGGGTGGCTGTGTGGTGGGTGGTGCCAGCCCACAGAACAGGAGCTGCTCTGCACGAGGCCCGAAGGGGCCGAGTGGAGGCGCCGTGAGCCGTGGAATGCAGGATTTGGTGTGCAGGTGGGCAGCCTTGGGTCTGGACCTGTGCAGCTGTGCTGCGGCCAGGGAGCCTGACGGGCTCTGCTTCCAGAGGGGACAGTCGTCAAAGTGCTGGGACAGAGACCTCTACTTCTGCTTCCTGAGCTGCTGACAAGGGCCAGGCCTGTGCCAGGAGCCTCCTGGGTGTCTGTGTCACTTGGTGGGGGATTGTACCCTGGACATGTGGGTGAGGGCAGGGTCATGGTGTGAGGGCGCCTTGGCTTACACACAGGCAGTCGCAGCCCATCAGGCTGGCGGTGACGTTGACGCTGCCTCAGCCTGTGCACACTGTCTGCTTGCTGTCAGTCACAAGGGGGCCAGAGCCCTGTCCTTGGCCCACAGCCACGTCCCACCAGCCGCCTTCCACGTTCTGTCCCAGGAGAAGACGTAAAGGGGGCTGTTTCCACAGTGCGAATACAAAGGATGAATACAGATACTGCCATTTGCTTTTAAAAAATGTTCAATTTTAATAATTTATGCTTCACCACTAAGACACACGTTTCTGTTTAAAATGAGCTAGTTGAAGAGCCCAGCATGCCTACCCCAAGCTAGCCTGGCACTGCCTGGGCCTCTGCTCCTCCCCCACGCCCCACTGCCCAGAGCCCCTTGGAGCCCCATGGCACCCGTGCCCGGCCTACTAGCAGGCCGTGGCTGTGACACGTGGCTATGGCCACGAGTGGACCATTCCCCTAGTGGACCATTCCCCTCTGGCCAAGTGGGGGGCCAGCGGCTGCTCTTCTGGACACCCCTCTCCTCTGGCCTCACTCCCATCCCACTCCCTGCCAGCCCCAGCCCCCTATGGAGCACAAGAGGTTTACTCCTGACCCAGCCCCCAGTCCCTCTGTCTATGAGGAAGCAGGCCCTTCCATTAATACGGTGAGAACCACGGTGAGACTCTTCCACGTGCCCTGCACAGAAAGAGAAGGCAGGATGAGTGGCCTTCCAGAGGGGAAGCCGGGAGGAGGCCTAGGGCCTCCCAGGACAACAGGATAAGGATGCAGGGTGGTCACCCGGCTGCTCAACCGATGCCCCAGGGGGCCTTTCTGGTGACTCCCAGCTGTTCTCTTGGAATGGTGCCAGGAAAGGAAAGGGCGGCACCAGGAGAGCCCCTTGGGGCGGCTGCAGCCCACCCAGAGCCTTGCAGGAACAAGAAGGGGTCCTGTCTCCTAGCAGGGAGCCAAGAAGCCCTCCGCACCCCGCTCTACCTACCCCGCAGCTGACGCAGCAGCCCCAGCCCTCACCCAGGTTCTGCCAGGTACATTCCTGTAGCCCCGTCAGGAACGAGCACAGGGACCCCCTCCTGTCCCTGATCCCCAGACCCTAATGCCCGCCCATGGCTCTCACCCCCAGGCTGCCCCCACAGGCACCCACTCACTGGTTCTGCCCTCGTGGTCTGAACCGGAGCTTGCCCTGGAGGCTGCTGTGGGGAAAGGGTGCCCCCCTGGAGCCTGGGTGTCCTCGAAGGCCCCCGCGGTCTGTGGAGCTGATTCCAGGGAAGTTGGTTCTTTTCGGCAGTACCTGGAGCAGAGGCCTGTTCTGAGTCCTCCTCGAGGGGCAGCCCCGAAACCCCTGGCACCCTGCTGCCCTACAGCCCTGGGCACCCCGGAGCATGGGGTCCTGCCCAGCTCAGGATGCCATTCAGGCCTAGAGGGTCCCTCTGCCTTCGCCTACCACTGCTGTGGTCACGTGACACCTCATCACAGCCAGCACCCCTGCAGAGGGGAGGCCCCTTCTACACTGTGCCACTCACAGCCAGCACCCCTGCAGAGGGGAGGCCCCTTCTACACCAAGCCACTCACAGACCAAACCCAGCTTCAGGTCTACGGTCCCGCCGCATCCTGTCCAGGCCCAGCCGCCTACCATGCCTGAGACGCGCTGTGCCGGGGCTGCAGTGTGTCCCAGGGCCAGGGGCCAGCCCCTCCCTGCCCACGTTCCTGGGCCTGGGGAGCCCCGACGCACCTTGATGACGCGGCCGCGGAAGAGGCTCTGGTCCAGCTGCATGGCGGCCTGCACAGAGCCCTTAGTGGCAAACTCGATGTAGGCATAGCTGGGGGGCGGGGAGGGGAGGGGTGAGGCCAGGGCCTGTGCGCACGGCCAGCGCCCCGCCAGGCCCCACACTGACCCCTTGGGGTGTCCAGAGAACTTGTCGCACAGGATGGTGACGCGGTAGACCTTCCCGCAGCAGCTGAAGTGAGCCTCCAGCTCCTCCGCCGAGCCCCCGTAGTCCACCTGGACCCAGACCCAGGCCCAGACCCGCATGTGAGGAGACGCCTGGCCCTCTCCTGGGGCTTTCTTGCTGGAGGTGGGGGAAGGAACCCCAAGACTGGGCCCCCTGGAGGGGATGGCCCAGGCCCCAGGCCCCAACCCCACATGCTTGTTGAGGACGGAGGGGAGAAGAGAGGAAAGGTGTCTCGTGGGGCGCACTCCCCTCCCGAGGGCTGGAGCCTTTGAAAAAGCTCCAAATTGTAGGTTGCACGTGCAGTCCTGAATTCCAGCTCATGTGGAAAAACGGGAACTCACGCCCCGGCCTGCGTCTCCTCGAGGGGACAGCGTGGCTGCCCCCAGCATCAGAGCCCTTTCCCTGCAAGCCTGCGTGGGCAGGGGCTGGACCCCCAGAAGAGATGGGGCCCCACTCACGCCTGCCCTCCCCTGCCCACGACGACTCACGTTGCCCACATAGACAGATCTGCGGTCAGCGTCCACCTTCTCCTCGGGGGTCCCAGGGACGGGGCAGCCTGCGGAGAACACGGCTCCTTCCTCACTCCTCTCTCGGGAAGGTCGCCCTGGCGCGTGGGGGCCTGCAGGCCCAACCCTCATGGCAACTCCGGGACCCGGCCTGGGCCCTCGTTCGTACCTGTTGTCTCGGGGCTCAGCAGCTGCCCGGCCGCAGCGTCCTCCTCTTCTCCACGCTGTGCTCCTGGAGGCTGAGGCCGCCCCTCGGACTGCTCCATGGCCCACACCTTCATCTTGATGGCCTCCAGCTCCTGCCGACACACGTCCCTGAGCGGGGCAGGCAGCCCGCAGGCTCTGCTCCGAGGAGGGTAGGCATGTGGCCTGCTAGCTCCAGCTGAGGGTCACACCCTCAAGGGGACAGCCAGCCCTTCTCTGGCAGGGACACTACTTCCTGGGGCGGCTGACTAGGGTGACAAACTCACCCCTGCAACCCCCAACTCAAGGACCCTTCTCTGGGCCAGAAAGGCCACCTTGACCCCTCCAGTCTGTGCGGCTGGGGGGCTCCCCACCACCTTCTTCCAGGCAGGTGTGCAGTGGGCCTCTCCCTTCCTAAATCAGCTACATCCATCTGTCACGGAGACCCTGTGTGTCCACCAGCCCCCCGTGGCCCAGGTCCCCTGAGGTCCCCAGGGCCTCCACACAGCTGTTACCTGGTCAGGCATGGGGAACTCAGCCAGATTGTCTTGCTCCAGCAGAGACAGCAGGAAGCCTTCGTCACCACCCTGGTCTTCCTCGGCCTCCTCTTCCCTCTCCTCCTTCCCTTCCCCACCCTCTGGCCCCAGGGAATTCTTGGTCTTGTTCCAGGCTCCCCAGCCCTGGGCCTCAGGGTCCGAGGAGACTGTCTGGAGCCAGGCCTGAGTGGGGGGCGGGAAGAGAGAGCAGCTCGGGATGGGCCACATGGTGGGGGGGGCAGGAGGAAGGCCGCCCAGGTGAGACTTCCCTCCACTCCTCCCGATCTGCACCTGCCTCGGCCCTCCTGGAGTTTTAAGCCTTCCCCTGAGGCCAGCTGCTCCCACTAGAGCATTTGCGAAGGCTGAGTGGGGGCTGAGCTTCCAGCCTGGCTCCTGGGCCCCCGCCCTTCCCTGTGCCTCGGACAGGCACCTCCGGCAGACTCTCCCTGGAGGAAGGAGGTGCTGAGTTGAGTGGGGGTCGTTGGTCTCTTCTGCATACACCCAGCCACACTGCAGCTCCCTGGAGCCTGCGTCCGTCCCCAGATTCACACCTCAGCAGCATACACGTGGCACCAACAAACACCACACGGCACGAACAAACACCACACGGCACGAGCGCGCAATCTGAGTAGGAACACGGCAGCGGTTGCTTCTGGAACATGGGTCTAAGCAGGCTGGGGAGGTGGCTTCCGACCAGGGGCAGCAGGGGCTGAGATGGCCCGGAGGGAGGGAAGGGCCAGAGCAGGCCCGAGGGCAGGTGCCTGGGATGCGAGCCCGAGGGCAGGTGCCTGGGATGCGAGCCCGAGGGCAGGTGCCTGGGATGAGAGCCTGAGGGCAGGTGCCTGAGATGAGAGCCCGAGGGCAGTTCGGGGCGGGGTCCTGGGCCCAGAGGAGGGGCAGCAACTGCTGTCCCTGCATCCAAGCCCCCATGGAGTCCTCAGGCACCCTCATCCCCCTAACCCTCACTCCAGGTCTTCTTTTTTTTTTTTTTGAGACAAGAGTCTTACTTTGTTGCCGAGGCTGGAGCGCAGTGGCGCGACCTCCGCTCGCTGCAGCCTCCGCCTCTCAGGTTCGGGTGGTTCTCCTGCCTTAGCCTCCCGAGTAGCCGGGACTATCGGTGCGAGCCACCATATCCGGCTAATTGTTTTGTACTTTTAATAGAGACAGGGTTTTGCCATGTTGTCCAGGCTGGTCTTGAACGCCTGATCTCAGATGATCTGCCCGCCTCAGCCTCCCAAAGTGCTGGGATGACGGGCGTGAGCCACTGTGCCCGGCTTGGGTCATCTGTTAGATGGGAGCCACTTAAATGAAGCCAGAATCCTTCTGCTGTCGGGGGTGTCTGTGAGGAGGGCAGTGTGAGTCACTGTGGCGGAATTTCATGGGTTTCCGTGGTGTCTGCACCTGGCCTCAGCCCTGCAGGGTTGCAGCAGGACGTGCCCCGCGCCCGGCCGCCTGCCTCCCTCTGCACCTGCCGGTGTGGCTGCTCGTCGGCTCCCGCCCACTCTGTGAGGGACTGGGGGCCCAGGAGTCATGCTTGGCTCTGCGGCGGGACAGCTGCCACCCCCTGGCCGAAGCCGCCTTCTCTGTGACTCCACCCGCGCGTTCACGTGGGGCCTCTTCCCTGGGAACTTGGGACCGGGAGAGGAGAGACCGGCCGGGGTCTAGGCTGCAGCTCCACTGCGGCACCGCGTACCCACCCGAGCAGGGCGGCGCTTCCTGGCACCTTGGGCTGGGGGCTCAGGGCAGCAGGTGGGACGTGGAGGCTGCCTCAGCCCGGGAAGCAAGGCTCCTGCACGGTCCCGGTGGCCGGTCCTCTTCTTACCTCCGTAAAGCAGAAGGTGTCTGAGACGGTCTCAATCCGTTCAGAGATGCACTTTACCAAGGTTAAGGGCACAAAGCTACAGGAAACATCTGTGGTCGGCTTTTTCCAAAGAGGGTTTGGAGAACCAGCGAGGTGGCTCCCGCCTGTAGCCCCAGCACTTTGGGAGGCCGAAGCAGGAAGATCACTTGAGGTTACGAGTTCAAAGCCAGTGGGCAACGTGGTGAAACCCCATCTCTACAAAAAATACAAAAATTACTGGGTGTGGGGGCGTGTGCTCATAATCCCAGCTACTCGGGAGGCTGAGGCGGGAGAATCGCTTGAACCCGGGAGGTGGAGGTTGCAGAGAGCTGAGATCGAGACCCTGCACTCCAGCCTGGGCGACACGGCGAGACTCCGTCTCAAAAAAACACAAACAAAAGCAAAAAATCCCAAAGAAGGTGTGGAGACTTCTACATTTAAAGCGGAAAGAAAGGGGCGGGCGGATGAAAGAGGCCAGCGGTCGTGTTCCTTTGAGTCTCTGATCAGCAGTCACCAAATGCACATTCTGAAACGTGGGAGGTGGGGGTAGACAGTGACCGACGCAGCCCGCGCTCGGCGACCCTGCGTGTCCTCAGGGAACGGGAAGCCGGCAGGTTTGCCGCGCCTCAGTGAGTGGAAGGTGACTTCAGCTCTGTCCTTTGTCCTGCACCAGGGAAGTTAAGCTGCTGAACACATTTTCTGCGTGAGATTCAGCAGAACTGTTTCAGAGCCAAGATCGTGGGGCCCGCAGGGACTTTCCCTGTGAGCAGCTGGCGAGGGGGCACGGGTGACCTCTGTGGCTGTCCACAGGTGTGCGTGACTCAGGTCCCAGCGTGACTTTCCCTTTGACTTAGTGAGTTTCAGGTCCCGAAATTTTGTTTTCCTTTCACACCTCCAAGAGGCTGACCGAAAACCCTGCGGTCACCCATCTGTCCGTGAGGATTTTCTGGGGAGACTCAGGGGGTCGGTGAGGAGTGGGCCCTGCCTGGAACCTGCCTACGGCCCTGGACGCCCCATCCCTCTCCGTGGCTCCGCACAGCCGCACACTCACCTGTGCATGGTCCCGAGACACTTTTCCCCACCACGGTGCCGCTGCCTCCGGGAAGCCTGCGGGCTGCTGCTCCTTCCTCGAGAGCCGCTGTCCTCACGTCTTACCTGCAAGTCCAGTGTCAATGACTTGCCCACATCTCCCCTTAGAAACCAAAGTTCCTCAGGGGCAGTGCCCACGTCTGCACCGAGACAGGCACCATGTCCAGGGCTGGCCGGACAAGGGTGGAGAGCAGCCTGGGCCTGTGCAACTCCTGTTGGGACGGGGCCCCCCACGCCCTGTGTCTGAGGGTCCCCCGCCCCGTGTGTCTGAGGGTCCCCGCCCCGTGTGTCTGCCCTGTGTGTCTGAGGGTCCCCACCCCGTGTGTCTGAGG
>PVKP010045485.1:0-16117 GCA_004027715.1 Plecturocebus donacophilus | reverse complement strand
AACTTTCAACCTAGAATTTCATATCTGGCCAAACTAAGCTTCATAAGTGAAGGAAAAATAAAATTTTTTGTGAACAAACAAGTACTCAGAGATTTCATCACCACCAGGCCTGCTTTACAAGAGCTTCTGAAAGAAGCACTACACATGGACGGGAACAACCACTATCAGCCATTCCAAAAACATACCAAAAGGTAAAGAGCATCACCATAATGAAGAATCTACATCAACTAATGGGCAAAACAGCCAGCTAGCATTACCAGAAGCTGCGATTTTCGTCTCTGATAAAACAGACTTTAAAACAACAAAGAACACAAGAAACAAAGAGGGACATTACATGGTGGTGAAAAGATCAATGCAACAAGAAGAGCTAATGATCCAAAATATATACGCACCCATTACAGGAGCACCCAGATAACACAGGGCAAGTTCTTAATGACTTACAAAGAGACTTAGACTCCCACACAATACTAGTGGGAGACTTTAACATTACACGGTCAATATTACATAGATCAACGAGATAGACAATTAACAAAGACATTCAGGACTTGAACTCAGACCTGGAACAACTAGACTTAACAAATATTTACAGAACTCTCCTCCCACAAATCCATAAAACATACATTTTTCTCAGTATCACATTATACCTATTTTAAAAGTGACCACATAATTGGAAGTAAATCACTCCTCAGCAATTGCATAGCATTTCACAGGTTTAAATAAAATATTGGTTGGCTGCTTGTTATTTTCATCCCTATTCCTTCCTGTCTCCATTGTTAAACACAATTATTGGCATAAAAGAAGTTTTTAATACCCATTTTTAGACTGTATTCTAGCTTGGGCAATAAAACAAGAATCCCATTCTCTCTCCCTCTTTCTCCTCCTCTTTCTTTCTCTTTCATTCTTTTTTTTCTTTCTTTTGCTGTTTCTTTCTCCTTTTCTCTCTTTTTCTAAAAAAAAGAAAAAAAGAAATGCTATCACTTGCCTTCTACCACTAAGACAGGTTACTATCTCCCTGGATCACTGGGTGACTACACCCAGCACACAGACAGACACTACTGAATCTCATCTGGCACTGGGGAGTAGAGTGCATTTTTTCTGAATCTCATCTCAGAACAAAGAGATCGTCACAGTTCTAACCTGTCTGAGTGCTCAAACCTGAATCATCTATTTATCTTAAGTTAGAGAGAGTGTATCTACCCTGGATTTGGGGCATCATCATTCAACAAAGACATCAACCCTATTATGTGGCAGGCATGATCATTGTTGCTGAGGACAGAGGTAAATAAGGTACTGTCCTTGCCATCTTGAGAAGTGTTCACACTAGTAGAAAAGACCATCTCAAATTCATTACTTGTTTAAGTGAGCACATGCCAAAGTTTTATACAACTCATTAATGAAGGAACCAGCAGGATGGGAAAGCTCCCAAACCAATTACTTTTAATCAGTGAATAAAGTTTGGATAAAGTGCACTGGAAACACAGGAGGAAACAATTTATCGTGACTTGGAGAATTTAGGAAGTTTCACAGATTATGTCATTATGCTGAGATTGGGACTTGGAGGATGAGTAGGGCTTGCCAGGTGGACAAAGAACGTGCATTTCAAGAAACAGCAGGTACAAGTTTGAAAGTGTGGCACATTTTATAAACCAAAAGAACTTGAGGATGGTTAGAGATGGGGAGCAGCAAACAGTAAAGTTACAGAATTAAAAGCTAAATCCTAGAAAGCTTTTACTTTATGTATGTGGTCCATAATTTGAAGTTTCCTAAAGTGCACTGCAAAGAACACTTTTTCAGATAGTTTGTTAGATACTTTGGGGCATAAAGATCCCATGCTCAAGACAAGGTTAAATAAAGTGAAGCCAGTTTATTTACTGCAGGACTGTTTAAAGCCTTTAATATACATAGTGTGGTGGAATCTCCAGAGAGAACAGTGACTTTCAGATTTCTGGTCTGAGTTATGTATATATATGGTTATGCCTTTAACCAGGTGAGATTTGGACAAAGTATGCAAGCTACTCTTCATGCCTCCAGCAGTATCACAGATTACTCCCTAATAATCCCTTTTAAGCACCAGGTCCACATACAGGTAGAGCATCTGTCTTGGTCCATTTTGCATTGCTACAAAGAAATACCTGAGGCTGAGTAACTTAGAAGTTTATTGAGCTCACAGTTCTGCAGGCTGTACAAGAAGCGTGGCACCAGTATCTGTTTCTGGTGAGGACCTCAGAAAGTTTCCAATTATAGTGGAAGGCAGAGAGGGAACAGGTGTATCACATGGCAAGAGAGGAGAGGTGCCATGCACTTATAAATAACCCATGAAAACTCTACCACAAGGAGGGCACCAAGCCTTTCATGAGGAATAAACCCCCTTGACCCACATACCTCCACCTAGGCACTGCCTCCAACATTGGACGTCAAAGTTCAACATGAGATTTGGAGGGAACAGCTATCCAAAATATATCAGCATCCCTAATCCAAAATCCTAAATGCTCCAAAATTTGAAATTTTGAGAGCCCTTATTATGCCACAAGTGGAAGATTCCACACTTAATCTCATGTGACAGGTCACAGTCAGAACTTTGTTTCAGCTGGACACTGCCTCACACCTATAATCCCAGCACTTTGGGAGGTTGAGGTGGGAAGTTCACTTGAGCCCAGGAGTTCAAGACCAGCCTGGGCAATATAGCAAGACCTCGTCTCTACAGATAATTTAAAAATTAGCCGGGTGTGGTGGCACACATCTGTGGTCCCAGCTACTTGGAAGATTGGGGTGAGAATTGCTTGACCCCAAGGGGTCAAGGCTGTAGTGATTATGACCATGCCATTGCACTCCAGCATGGGTGACAGTGAGACCCATCTTCAAAAATAAAAAAACTTTGTTTCATGCACAAACTAAAATATTTTACAAGATTATCAGGCTATGTGTGTAAGGTGTATATGAAACAAATGAATTTTGTGTTTAGACTTTTGTCCCATCCCCAAGATATCTCATTATGTATATGCAAGTATTCAGAAGTTGGGTACAATGGGTCATGCCTCTAATCCCAGCACTTTGGGAGGCCAAGGTGAGAAGATCGCTTGAGCCCAGGGTTGCTTGAGATCAGCCTGGGCAACATGGCAAAACCCTGTCTCTACAAAAATTAGCCAGGCATCGTGGCATGCGCCTATAGTCTCAGCAACCTAGGAGGCCAAGGTGGGAAGATCGCTTGAGCCCAGTGGTTGGAGGCTGTACTGAGCCAAGATTGTGCTACTACACTCATCCTGAAAGTGGCATCCTGTCTCAAAAATAAATAAAATCCAAAATCTGAAACACTTCTGATCTCAAGTATTTTGGATAAGAGATATTCAACCTGTACTTGGAAACTGGTCCAGTACCTTCCACCCACTCTCCTCTTTTCTTAGTTTGGAATAAGACAGGGCTTGAACCTTGACACTGCACTTTTAAAAGCCTACCAATCCCTTGAGAAGTTGGCAGTGATTGGGAAGAACCAAGACCCTGGAGACTGCAAGGGCTTTCCTCTAACCTCAGCTTCTTCAGTCCCCTCCAGGTGCCTTCTTCAAGAGGCTAGGTAGAAGCCATTAGCAGGAAATAGCAGCACCACTTAGAATTTGAAGAAAATAGAAGCCCCAGTCTGGGGAATAAAGATTTGAGGATAAAACATCCCCAGAGGGTGCAGATTGTATCCTCACTTTGGGAGAGAGAAATTGCTCCCGAATGAGTAATTGCGTCTCTGGCTTTCAGTTAATTTCCCTTTATGACTTCCACAATCTCTAGCATTTAATACTGTTGGCACTTAAAGAGCCAAATTTCTTTTTTGCTGCGTGGCTGAGTTTTGCGGGTTGAATTTTCAGGAAGGTGGATTTTCAGGTCATTTTTTCTTTTATTTTTGGCCTCCCTGATATAATTACTTTTTCTCCTAGTCAGTAGCCCTAATCTCATCCAGTCCTAAGCCCCTAAACAGTTTATTTACAGGCCAGCCTATCAAAACAAAAATTGGTACCGTTCCCTCACCTAGTTCCCCTGGTTGTTCAGGAATGGTTAATACCTTTTCAGGTTAGAGAAGCTAATCCCTGGAGACCTTCATGGGCCTAGTGAAGTTATGCAAAGATGAGTTCTGTAGGGAGGCAGATCCAAGCCTCCAGACACTGTCTTCCAGTTCAAGTAAATAGATATTAGGCAGAGTTGCTGGTTTCAAAGACAAAAACAATCTTTTTCAGGGATTGGGTCTATTTAGTAACTAGAAAGAACAGGTCAAGGCCCTTACCAGAGTTGCTTCTTCATAACAAAACTAGAGTATTTGCTTCTTACTAATAGACTACACTCTGCTCCTTATTAACATTTCAAAGTGGAATAATGGGGAACTGAGGTAAAAGAGCGCTGTGAGCAATTTGGAGCTGTGGGCAATTGAGCCTTAAAGAAAGGTCATCAGGCCATTTGAGTTAGGACAGGATTGCTTTTTCCAAGAAGCTTTGAGGCTTGACAACTGATGTCCCAGGACAGAGGGAGGGGCCTGACAAAATGGACAGCCCTGTTCCTGTGCAACCAAATGATGCAAAGTCTGAGCTCTTAGCCTACCCTTTGGTCAGGTGTCTCTGAACCCCAGACACATAACGATGCTTCTCTGAAAGAAGCCTGCATGGATTCCCATCCTCTGCATCAAACCCCTGGGATATTCCAAACGCTTTCTTCTAGGCTTCAATTTCTTCAATTGACACTGCAACCCACCTAAACTCTTGCATTCCTTTTCAACTTAGATCTTCCAGAGCAGTGCTTCTCAACCTTGGGCAATTTTGCCTCCCAAAGAACATTGGACAATGTCTGGAGATACCTAGAGGGGTGCTACAGACATATAACGGGTAGAGGCCAGAGATGCTCAAAGAATTAACAGATTTCAGAATGTCATGAGTGATGCTTTTGAGAAATCCTGCTCTAAAACAGTGATTCCCAAAGTGTGGTCCCTGGACCAACAGCATCTACAACCTGAGAACTTCCTGAAAGTGCAGTTTCTAGAGCCTCACCAAGGCCTGCCAATTAGATCAGAATCTCCGAGGTGGGCATCGGTTTTTAAAGCTTCCTTAGGTGATTCCAATGTGCAGTCAAGGTTGAAAACTGGTGCAGGCCATGGCTAGAACTATAGCCAGGAGGACAGCATAAAGCCAAGTTAACTTCCCCTTCAAGAAATTTTGGGGGGAGGAAAGTGTTGAGTAGTCTGTGTTTTAGCAAGCCATCCGGGTGATTCTGGTGCAAGTTTGAGAACCACTGCTGTATAGGCTCAGAAAATTTTAATCTTTCCTAGGAGAGCGCCAGAGCTTTGTCCTGTTTACTTAGTTGTCCTGGCTGGGCGCGGTGGCTCACGCCTGTAATCCAGCACTTTGGCAGGCAGATCACCTGAGGTCCAGAGCTCGAGACCAGCCTGACCAACAGGGAGAAACCCCATCTCTACTAAAAATACAAAATTAGCTGGGCATAGTGGCACATGCCTGTAATCCCAGCTACTCGGGAGGCTAAGGCAGGAGAATCACTTGAACCCGTGAGGCAAAGGTTGCGGTGAGCTGAGATCACACTGCAGCCTGGGCAACAAGAGCAAAACTCCATCTCAAAAAAAAAAAAGAAAAAAGTTGTCCTTGGCCAGACCAAAGTGGGAGGATCGCTTGAGCCCAGGAGTTCAAGACCAGCCTGGGCAACAAAGCGAGACCCAATCGCTACCAAAAAAATCACCAAAAAAAATTAGCAGAACGTGGTGGTAGGCGCCTGTGAACCCAGCTGCTTGGGAGCTGAGGTGGGAGAATCATTTGAGCCCAGGAGGTTGAGGTTGCAGTGAGCTGTGTTTGAGCTACTGCATTTCAGCCTAGGTGACAGAGTGAGACCTTGTCTCAAAAAAAAAATTACTTTTTAAATTTTTCTTAGAAATTTTACCTCGAATCTGTGATCCTCCCTCCAACTTTTTACTTAAAGATTTTTCAAACATAAAAATTGAGGACCAGGCACGGTGGCTCACGCCTATAATACCAGCACTTTGAGAGGCTGAGGTGGGTGGATCACAAGGTCAAGAGATCGAGACCATCCTGGCCAGCATGGTGAAACCCTGGCCCTACTAAAAATACAAAAATTAGCTGGGCATGGTGGTGTGTGCCTGTAGTCCCAGCTACTCAGGAGGCTGAGGCAGGAGAATTGCTTGAACCCAGGAGGCGGAGGTTGCAGTGAGCCAAGATTGCACCACTGCACTCCAGCCTGGGGACAGAGACTCCATCTCAAAAAGAAAGATTACTGAACATCTGTAATATATAAAATATACATCTGTATGCCACCTAGGTTAAATAATCCAAAATCTTTGCACTGTCACACACATGTACATACACACATATATATTTGACTTTCTGTGGCCATTGAAAATAAGATACAGACATCCTACATCACAATTTTTTTTTTTTAAGATGGGGTCTTGCTTTTTTCCCCAGACTGAACTTGAACCCTTGGGACCAAGCGAATCTCCCATCTCAACCTCCTTAAGTAGCTGAGGCTACAGATGAACACCACCATGCTGAGCTCAAACATCACAATTCTTTACTCCTAAGTATTCTTAAGATATATTTATGTGTGTGTGTGTGTGTGTGTGTCTGTATATATATTCCAGTAAGCATCTCCTAGGAAAGTTCTCCATTACCATACCTCAGAAGATTAAAAACAATTTCCTAACACCATCTAATGATCATACTAGCACCAAAAATGTCTTATAGCCATTTTTCAATCAAGAATCAATCAAGTTTTATATTTTGGCTATTCTTTCTAGTGTCTCAATCTAAAACAGTCCCCTTACCTTTTTTCCCAGTGAAACTGACTATTTAAAGGTATATGGGCCAGGCGCAGTGGCTTACGCCTGTAATTCTAACACTATGGGTGGCTGAGGTGGGTGGATCATTTGAGGTCAGGAGTTCATGACCAGTCTGGCCAACATGGTGAAACCCTGCCTCTAATAAAAATACAAAAATTAGATGGGTGTGGTGATGTGCATCTGTAATGCCAGCTACTCAGGAAGCTGAGGCACGAGAATCGCTTGAGCCTGGGAGGCGAAGGTTCCATGAGCCAAGATCGTGCCACTGCACTCTGGTGGGTGAGAGAGTGAGACCCTATCTCAAAATAAAATTAAAAAGTATATGGTTTTGTATGTTGCTTCATAATACAGTTGTGCTTGTTTTATGTTAATTTTTTTTTTTTTTTTTTTTTTGAGAGAGAGTCTTGTTCTGTTGCCCAGGCTGAAGTACAGTGGTGGGATCTTGACTCACTGCAGCCTCTACATCTCAGGCTCAAGTGATCCTCCCACTTCAGCCTCCCAAGTAGCTAGGATTACAGGCACGTGTCACAACACCTGGCTAATTTTTGGTTTATTTTTTATAGTAACAGGATCTCCCAATGTTGCCCAGGCTGGTCTCAAACTCCAGGTCTCAAGCAATCCACCCACCCCAGCATCCCAAATGCTGGCATTACAGGCATAAGCCACCATGCCCAGCCAATAAATATTTTAAATGACTTAGCACCAACCTAAATGGACACTCCAGGAAGATGTACTACATTTATCCTGTGCTTTGTGTCTTCTCGTGTACTTGTTTTAGACCAGTTATCAATCCAGTCTAATATATGCTGTCAAGGGCATACCTGCAAAGGAAGCAATGCATAGGGAGGAGCTAGGAAAAGTTTTACTGAGGAAATAACACTTGGGTGAATTGTTTGTTTGATTGTTTGTTTGTTTTGTTGCCGGAGTCTTGCTTTGTCGCCAGACTGGAGTGCAATGGCCCAATCTTGGCTCACTACAACCTCTGCCTCCCGAACTCAAGCCATCCTTCTGCCTCGGCCTCCCGAGTAGCTGAGATTACAGGTGTACGCCACCGCACCCAGTTCATTTTGTATTTTTAGTAGAGACAGAGCTTCACCATGTTGCCTGGGCTGGTCTCAAACTCCTGACCTCAAATGATCTGCCCGCCTCAGCCTCCCCAAAGTGCTGGAATTACAGGGGCAAGCCACTGCACCCAGCCTAGGCGAATCTTAAAGGAGGATCAGAAACTGTGGAGAAGGGAGGGAGCTGGGAGTGCGAGTAAGGGCTGTCTAGATAGTAGAATAAACATGGACAACAACACAGATCGCCAAATCTGGTGTGTTCAAAAATAACACACAGCGTATGTGGTGACAGCATGTTGGGGGAGTAAGAGATAAGTAGGAGCCTTGGAAAGTGATGAAGCCAAATTACAAAAGGCCTGGAAAGCCAAGTTGGCAGCTTTGGCTTCATCCTGTGGAAAGGGAGCCACCAGAGGGTTCTTGGTACTCTGCACAAGAGGTCAACCACACCTAAGGATGCTTTTGGTTCTGGGTGCCCTCTTAGGAAGTCATTGCAGGGAACAGTTGTAGGAATTAGGGAAGAAGACAGATAAGATCACCGCCTTAAACAGCAAAAAGCTGCCTTGGAAAAGAGGGGAAACACTCTTATTCTGGGATGACTCAAAGTGCAGAGCCAAGACAAAGTGAACCATAAGAAGGCAGATTTATACTGAACAAAGAAAGAGCAACAGTCCAGGCACGGTGGCTCACGCCTGTAATCCCAGCACTTCGGGAGGCTGAGCCAGGCAGATCACCTGAGGTCAGGAGTTTGTGACCAGCCTGGCCAACATGGTGAAACCCATGGTGAAACAAAAATTAGTCGGGTGCATTGGCTCACGCCTATAATCCTAGCTACTCAGTAGGCTGAGGCAGGAGAATCACTTCAACCCAGGAGGCAGAGGTTGCAATGAGCCAAAATCAGGACACTGCACTCCAGCCTGAGTGATACAATGAGACTCCATCTCATAAACAACAACAAAAAGAGCAACAATCAGAGCTGTCCTCAGAATGGAAGGTAGTTCCTCTGGAAGTGTGCAAGCAGAAACTGGGTGACTATTAGATGGGAATTCCCGTCGGATTGATTCAGAGGAGTAGAGCTACTCATCAGAAGCCATGGGGAGTATATTGAAAACACCCGTAACCAGGTCCCACCTCCACAGATTTTGATTTGGGTTGGTGTGGAGCCCTGATTCAGATGCAGGTGGCTTGTACACTAACATTTGGGAACTGGTCCATTAGAAGTCCTTCCAGCTTAGCCAGGCATGGTGGCTTATGCCTGTAATCCCAGCTCTTTGGGAGACCAAGGCAGGCAGATCACTTGAGGCCAGGAGTTCGTGACCAGCCTGGCCAACATGGTGAAACCCCATCTCTACTAAAACTTCAAAAACATTAGCCGGGCGTGGTGGTGCATGCCTGTAATCCTAGCTACTAAGGAGGCTGAAGCAGAAGAATCACTCGAACCCAGGAGGCAGAGGTTGCAGTGAGCCAAGATCACGCCACTGCACCACTGCACTCTGCACTCCAGCCTGCAAGACCGAGTGAGACCTTGTCTCAAAAATAAAAGTCCTTCCAGCTCCACTGTTCTGCAATTTTAAGATGACAGTTTTCCTCAGACTCGAAGATGATAATTTTAGGATCCTAAGAATTGTTGACTGAGAAGAGACACCTGGATGAGGCCCTATGGAAAATGACAAGGAGTAGGGAGCAGCAGGGAGTTGAGAATCTCATCAAGGCATTTGGAACGAGTTAGAGGGTCCAGGCTTGAGCTGATTCCATCTGTCTTCCTATCCCTAGTTGGTCCCTAGACAACCCCAGTGCAGCATAATGACTCAACACAGTAAGGGCCAATCAGTGAGAAGGCCTCTAGCCATCTCTCCTTGTCCCCAGCTCAACCGGCCTGAGGGCAGACCTGAACTGAAGGCCCACATGGTTTCCAAAGGCTGCTGGAAAGGGAGATTTGTCTCAGCAGATTCTGCGCTAAAGACTGGACCCCGCAGCCCAGAGAAGAAGAATACATTTTCCCCGGGTGCAGTGACTCACGCCTGTAATCCCAGCACTTTGGGAGGCCGAGGCGGGTGGATCACCTGAGGTGGGGAGTTCGAGACCAGCCGGACCAACATGCAGAAAACCCATCTCTATTAAAAATACAAAAATTAGCCAGGCATGGTGGCATGCACCTGTAATCCCAGCTACTCAGGAGGCTGAGGCAGGAGAATCACTTGAACCCGGGAGGTGGAGGTTGCAGTGAGACGAGATCTCGCCATTGCACTCCAGTCTGGGCATCAAGAGTGAAACTCTGTCTCAAAATAAATAAATAAATAAATAAATTTTGTACAAGCTATGCTGCCATCAGAACTGTTCAGGATTTCCTGTCCTAGACACTGCCCATTCATATGCACCCTGTCCTAACCTCTTCCCTTTTTCTCAACCATTCTTTCTGATCATGGATTTTGTTTCTCCTTTTAATATTTGCTCTGGAGGTGAGATTTGGAAGATAGTTAAGAGAAGTAACTTACAGAAATGGCAGTAAGGAGGCAAAAAGAAGTAAAATGTGTGGGCAGAAGTTAAAGAAAAGAGGGGCCATAGTTCCTGAAAAAGTGAGGTGGCTCATGCCTATAATCCCAGCACTTTAGGAGACAAAGGCAGGTGGATGGCTTGAGGCCAAGGTGGGTGGATCATGAAGTTAGGAGTTCAAGACCAGCCTGGCTAATATGGTGAAACCCCCCTCTACTAAAAATACCAAAAAAAAAAAAAACAACCCCCCCCAAAAAAAACCCTCTGTACTAAAAATACCATAAATAAATATATATATATATATATATATATATATATATATATGCTAAAAAAAATTAGCGTGGTGGGATGCGCCCATAGTCCCAGCTGCTTGGGAGGCTGAGGCAGGAGAATTGCTTGAACCCAGGAGGTAGAGGTTGCAGTGAGCTGAGATGGTGTCACTGCACTCCAACCTGGGTGACAGAGCAAGATGCCGTCTCAAAACAAAAAAAAAGAAGAAGAAGAAGAAGTTACACACTTCTGTGTCTGCACATTTTTCCTGTTTGTCAACCTGTATTTCAGGCGTCATCTTTTCTCTGAAATTTTTCATTACTGCCTAATCCCAAGCAAAGTTAATCATTTTTTCCACTATTCTGTTTCAGTACCTCATAGATGCTATTGCCATTCTGTGTATTTCTTCTAACTCTGTTTATATGTTTTGCCTCTCCAACAGGCCTGAGTCAGAAACTCAGATGCCAATAAGGGCCAGAGAGGAAAAACAACTGGTGAAGTTGCTGTGTTTAAGACAGTGATCGGTGGACAATGCCATGCTGTTGGCCACTGTACTAACCTCAGGTCTTTATCCCAGGGTTTTCTTGGGCACACCTGTCCTATTCATCTTTGCTTCCGAAGCTCTTAACACAATAGCTGTCACAGTAATGAAACTAACATGACCAGAAGTGTTGAGATCCAGCTCTGCACCTAAGGTGCTATGTGACTGTAAAGAACTCACTCAACCTCTCTGCCCTTTAGGTTCTCCCTTTCTTTCTCTCTACCCTCTTCAAAAATAGTCACCTTGAAGATCATCTAGGCCAATGTGTTTTCCCATTTTTCCTTAGAGACCTTGGACTGAGGAGCTGATTTTGGAGGCCTTTACAGGAGGGGAGGGCAGATTGAGAGAGCAGGTTTGTTAGTCCTCTTTCCATATACAACCAGACAAGTTCTATTTTTTTCTGTTTTAGAAATGTATGCTTTCTTTTGAAGGAAATAGTTCACTGTTAGAAAAGTTTGAAATCATAAGGAATGGTATAGGCAAAGTAGTTTTGCCTGGGATCAAATCCTGATTCTGTGACTCCCTTGTTATATGACCCTGGGCAAGTGATCTAACCTCAGTTTCCTTATCTAGAATATGGAGATGATGCCGGGTGCAGTGACTCGCGCCTGTAATCCCAACACTCTGGGAGGTTAAGGCAGGTGGATCACCTGAGCTCAGGAGTTCAAGACCAGCCTGGGCAACATGGCAAAACCTCATCTCTACTAAAAATACAAAAATTAGCCAGGCATGGTGGAGGGCACCTGTAATCCCAGCTACTTGGGAGGCTGAGGCCGGGAGAATCACTTGAACCCAGGAGGCAGAAGTTGCAGTAAGCCAAGATCACACCATTGCACTCCAGCCTTAGCAACAGAGTGAGACTCTGTCTCAAAAAAAAAAAAAGAAGAAGAAGAAGGGCAGGCATGGTGGCTCACACCTGTAATCCCAGCACTTTGGGAGGCTGAGGTGTGTGGATCACCTGAGGTTAGGAGTTCGAGACCAGCCTGGTCAACATGGTGAAACCCCATCTCTATAAAAATAAATAAAAGAAAATGGAGATGATGGTAATAGAACCTACCTCAAAGGATTGTAGTGAGGTTTTATGAGTTAATACATAGAAATTGTGCCTGTCACATAATTTTTTTTTTTTTTTTTGAGACAGAGTCTTGCTCTGTCGCCAGGCTGGAGTGCAGTGGCGATCTCAGCTCACTGCAACCTCCGCCTCCTGGGTTCAAGTGATTCTCCTGCCTCAGTCTCCCAAGTGGCTGGGACTGCAGGTGCATGCCACCATGACCAGCTAATTTTTTATTTTAGTAGAGACGGGGTTTCACCATGTTGGCTAGGATGGTCTCAATCTCTTGATCTCATGA
Organism: Plecturocebus donacophilus; assembly: GCA_004027715.1. Taxonomy (NCBI): domain Eukaryota; kingdom Metazoa; phylum Chordata; class Mammalia; order Primates; family Pitheciidae; genus Plecturocebus; species Plecturocebus donacophilus. The sequence continues at coordinate 3,574 of PVKP010045485.1, read as the reverse complement.
TCTCCCTGCCTTGGCCTCCCAAAGTGCAGGAATTACAGGCGTGAGCCACTGCACCTGGCATGTTTTTTTTTGTTTTGTTTTTGTTTTTTTTTAAGGCAGGGTCTTACTCTGCCACCCACACTGCAGTACAGTGGTGCAATCATAGCCCACTGCAGCCTCAAACCCCTGGGCTCAAATAGCTGGAACTACAGGCTTGCACCACCAACCTAACTAATTTTTTAACAATTTTTTGTAGAGACAGGGTCTCGCTATGTTGCCCAAGATAACCTGGAACTCCTGGGCTCAAGCAATCTTCCCACCTCAGCCTGCTAAAGTGTTGGGATTACAGGCATGAGCCACCACACCCGGCCTGGCACATTATTCTTGATAAGTGTTGGCTACAGTGATATAATACAAAAACGTATTTGGTCTTTGTCCCTGGATCTTGGCACAGAATTCCTAAAACCCTAGAAATTCCCTGAGCGAGGAGTGTTTTTTGTTATTCATAAGCCCCTTTCTATCACACTTGAGTTTACCCTAATGAGGTGACTTAGGTAGAGCCCCTAGATTTAGGAATGGGACCAGTCACCAGAAAGACCAAGTGATTAGAAGCCTGGAAATTTCAGTCCCACCCACTGGCCTCTGGGAATGGGGGTTGGTGCTGAAGATTGAGTTATATGAAAACTCTTGCACATTGAGATTCAGGGAGCTTCTGGGTTGGTGAATGCATCCACAGGCCAGGAGGATGGTGCTTCCCGACTTTATAGGGGCAGAAACTCCTGCATTTGGGACTCTTCCGGACCTCACCCTGTGTGCTTCTTCATCTAGCTGCTCATTAGTATCCCACAAACGTAAGTAATAAACCCATAAACGTAATAAACCCACAAACGTAAGTAAAGTGCCTTCCTGAATCCTGTGAGCCATTCTAGCAAACTATTAGAACTCAGGAGCGGGGGCCGGGTATGGTGGCTCATGCCTGTAATTCAAGCACTTTGGAGGCCAAGAAGGGCAGATCACCTGAGATCAGGAGTTCAAGACCAGCCTGACCAACATGGTGAAACCCCGTCTTTAAAAAAATTTCTTTTTAAAAAGAAAAAAAAAAGAACTGAGGAGGGGTTCATGGGGACCCCCAATTTATAACCAGTTTATCAGTATAGGTGGGTGGCCAGAGACTTGTGACCAGCATCTGAAGTAGGGGCAGTCTCAGTGAACTGAGTCCTTAACCTGTGGGGTCTACGCTAACTCCTAACAGCTAGTGTCAGAATTGAACTGGATTGCTGGCCACCTAGTTGGTGTGAAGAATTTGGCTGATGACAGAAAACATCCCAGAGGCTATAATTAGTGAGCATGTTCAGTCCTCTAACTTGAAAGAAGGGGAAATTATTAGATTTAACACTCAGCTATCTTATAAATGAACTTTCTCAGTAGCCTTTAGTGTTTTAACCCACAGAGAGACTAATGGTGGAAGATTCAAACACCGACAAGCCTTGGTTTAAGGCAGGGGAGGAATTTCTTAACCCCTTGGAAGGCCAGGTGCCATGGCTTATGCCTGTAATCCCAGCACTTTGGGAGGCCAAGGCTGGTAGATCACAAGGTCAAGAGATTGAGACCATCCTGGCCAACATGGTGAAACCCCCGTCTCTACTAAAATTACAAAAATTATCTAGGCATAGTGGCAGGCACCTGTAGTCTCAGCTACTCGGGAGGCTGAGGCAGGAGAATCACACGAACCTGGAGGTGGAGGTTGCAGTGGGCCGAGATCACCCCATTGCACTCCAGCCCGACTACAGAGCGAGGCTCCGTTTCAAAAACAAAAAAAATCTCATCACCTCCAGCAGCACTTACCACGCTTCTCTCTGGGGCTGACCATGCCTCTGTCTTCTCACTCAGGACACGTGGGTGTGATCTGAATCATCTCGGTCCTTATTTCTAAACCATGCTCATTCTCTCCATAGCCTTTCCTTGGCCCAAGGGTTAGTCATCCTTCAAGGTGAATATTGATGTCATTCCCAGCTCCTAGCCCCTCCAATTCTTGCCAAAGATGTTTCTATCTGTCCCTACAGTCAGGCTGCCTTCCTCCTAAGAACCCTGACTTCCAGGTGGTAAAGAGAGCCCAAGATATGCTGGGCACTGAAGCAGGGAAGAAAGGAGTGCTGGGTATGCAATTATTCATTCGCTATACATTTGCTGATTCCTGCCATGATCCTAGCCCTGTAGGCTGTAGAGATAATTTATGATGTGGTTGCTTAAGAGCGGAAGTATACGAGAGCTTCAAGTGTGCGTGAATTCATCAGGGCCACACTTGGACTAAGCAGGAATGAGCCAGGGGCAGAGGTTAGTTCTACCGATGACTAGGCAGGCCATCCCCAGTCCCATAGGACAGACTTATGAGTGAGTCAGCCACACCTTGGAATAGAGGCTTACAGACATGACATGATATAGTCATGAGCCAGAAGAGGTAGTCAGAGCCCAAGTGGAATCCATTGTTACCACAGGGATTAAATGAGATGATGTATGTAGAGAGCTTGGCTCGCGAGTAAGCACTCAATAAATGGTAGCTATTATTTTTTTTTGTTATTGAGTTGCATTGTTAGCTTCACAGAGGTAACTGGCAGAGATTCTATCTGGAAGAGTCCCTGCAGAGGATCTGGTAGAGAATGTTACATCTGGGCTGAGACTTTGTGGAGGTGGTTCTATTCTTTTGTGGGAAATGGACTCTTTGGAGAACCTGATGAAAGCTGTGCCTCTCCCCAGAAAAAGGCACAGCTGCTCACATGATGCTTTGCATATTATTTCAGGGACTTCACAGACTCCTGGAAGCCTGTCTAGTCAGGGAACCTGGTTGGACATAGCTGTTATTTGCCAAGCACGGCTGAGAAAATTTCCTACTGTTCTGCAGGGCACTGTGGCTCACTCACACTTGTAATCCCAGCACTTTGGGAGGCCAAGGCAGGCGGATTGCTTGAGCCTGGGAGTTTGAGATCACCATGGTGAAACCCCGTCTTTACAAAAAATACAAAAATTAGTCAGGCATGGTGGTACATGCCTGTAGTCCCAGCTACTGATGAAGCTGAGGTGGGAAGATCAAATGAGCCTGGGAGGTCAAGGCTGCACTGAGTCATGATCTTGCTACTGCACTCCAGCCTAGGTGATAGAGTGAGACCCTGTCTCAAAAAAGAAAAAAGTTCCCACTGTTATCTTAGCTTATTGATCCAAGTGAAAACCTCAGCACACATAGGATATTCAACCGTGGGAATATCCTGTGTCTTTTGAAATACAAAGTGGTATCCTGCAGAGTGGGTGAAAGAGGCAGACCTGTGAAAGGGACCCATCTTTTTTTTTTCTTTAGATGGAGTTTTGCTCTTGTTGCCCAGGCTAGAGTGCAGTGGCATGATCTCGGCTCACTGCAGCTTCTGCCTCCCAGGTTCAAGCATCTTACCACACTTCCTGTCTCTCGAATCAAGAGGGCTAGTGAGAGTGGAGAGGAAGGGAAAGAATAAGAACCTTCTTTTCTCCCGCCAGAACACTCTTTGCTCCCCTGCCTCTCCTTCGTTCCTATTTCCTCTGAGTATCGGTGTCATTTCCACAAAGAGGA
>PVKP010045484.1:0-16114 GCA_004027715.1 Plecturocebus donacophilus | reverse complement strand
AGCCCGACTAAAAGGGCATCCAGTCCCGCACACTCCGCACCGAGAAGCGCCACGCCAGCCAAAAGAGTCGTGATGGTGACCCGTGTGGCTCCCTCGCCAGGAATCTCGCAGTCCGTGGGCATCAAATATTCGTCTGCAACTGCGGCGTCCACTCGCTCTCTGCGCCCTCACCGCGAGCCACAATCCCGAGCTGCTGCTATGCAGCCATTTTGGATCTCTCTCCGCCCGGTGATGAAGTTTTTCTGTTTCTTAGTTTTCCTTTGGCGGACGCCGGTTCCCCTCAGAGCCAGACCTTCCCGGGTTCTCTGTGCTTGCTGTGAAACTCTCTGTCCTCGGCGCTTCCAATTGCTGTTTTCCTTGTGGGGATGGGACCAGCTGAGCCCGTCTGTCCCGTTTACTTTGCATCGGGAAGCGCCGCGCCGGGCGCCGGCAAAAGAGCCGCGCGGGCCAAAAGAGTCGCGATGGCGACCTGTGTGGCTTCTCTGCCGGGAGTCTCGGGGTCTGTGGGCAACAAAAATTCGTTGGAAAGTGCGGCGTCCACTGGTTCTCTGCACTTTCACTGGGAGCTACATTCCTGAGCTGTTGCTAGTCGGCCATCTTGGATCTCTCTCCGGGTTGTTTTTTTTTAACTTTTTTTTTTTTTTTTTTTTTTTTTTACTATTGTGATAGAGTGGTAGATTCAGCTATTCAAACTTATTTACCAGGGATCTCTTAAGATAATCACCATCACCCATTTACAAGATAGCCAGCTCAAAAGGGATGTAAAATTGGGGTTTTCCCTCATATAAACTTAAGAATCCTGAGCAGGCTCCCTGGAGCTGAATCAACTAGCCAATAGTCAGCAGCTAAGAAAGCGGCCTTCAAATAGTAACGTTTGTAATCCACTAATACATGTACCAATTGTCTTCTATTACTGAAATACTCAGATTTAACATTCTAACACATTTCACTTATTTAGATAAAGAGGTTTGAGTATCTTTTCATAGCCAAATCATGATTTTAGGGTAACTATAATTTCTATAAGGTATGTTACCATTTTACTTCTGTCGGCATGAATAAAAGATTTGATATATTAGAACCACCATGTGTTTGGGGAAAAAAAAAAAAAAAACCTGTTCAATATTCCCGTTGGATATATATGTAATTTATATATGCAAGTGTGGAAAATGGTCTACTCACCTGCTTATCTTTCCCATCCATCAAAAGACTAACTGTTGTGATTTGAATAGTATTTCCGGCCAACACAAACGTAGGTTTTGTATTGGCTGGAAATACTATTCAAATCACAACAATTATTTTTCTATGTATAAGAAGGAGGAAACGGTGCTGCAGGGAAGGTGAAGGAGTGGTACAGAGAAGGCAGAGGAGATGGGAGAGCAGCAGAGTGGGTAGCAAGAGAAGAATTCTAAATGCAGCAAATAGCTTGTTTAAAATCTTTCACTAAATTATTTGTGAAAATACTAGAAGCCCAAAAATCCAAGAGTAGCAACCTAATACTCAGCATCACAGAACACATTGCTGGAAAGGACATGGGTGCCCTGCTGTCTAGTCTGGGGCTCCTTCCATTGTATCACATTGACTAAGATTATCTTTGCTTATTTCCAAACACAGAATAACTGCTTGTAAAAGCTCCACCAGCCCATAAATCAAGCAGGGCTTATGAAAGGACATCATGACATAAGGGTCTGGTAACACTATTAATGATCTGGCCTCCAGTCATTTGGAAAACCCAAATGACCAACAGCTCACCAATGGTAACCCATGGCCTCTTCAAGGCTTTCCCATAGATTCCCTCAAAGCCTTCTGTTAACTCTTGAGACACTGATAAACAGCAATACTGTGATTACTTAATGTATAGACTCAAAGATAAATTGCAAAAGAAAGGGAGACTGCAATAAGAGGTGGCTATTTCCAGGAACACATCGAAGATTCTTTTCAGCCCCAATTTCAACATTTTACAATATAACTTTATTATAATAAAATTCACAAACACCACTAGCTAATGAAAGAGAGAGGAAAATGAACATAAAAATATATACTTCATGATAATAGTAAACAGGGAAATGTATTCTAGATTCGAGCAAGACTGTTAGTAATCAAATGCTGAACTGAGTGGTTAAATGTAAACCCTAGCAATGTATGGATTTAGTTTTCCTAAGTCATTATTTTTCTGATGCTTTATCATAACTATGTGGAGCTCAGCTAGCTCCTATTAACTAAATTCAATTTTCAGGGCTCCTGCTACCACCGAAATGTCAACAATATGCACAATAATGTTCCTTCTAGGAGACCCATAGGCCCATTTGATTACTTTCAGAAATAAAAATAGGTAATAGTGTGACTTCAAGGTTGTTATTAAAGCCTACTTGTTTATATTTAAATATTTTTACTCTAAAAATGGAATTTATTTTTTAAGATCCTTGGTATCAAAAGCCAACACTGATTTATTTTTTTCTGTTGAAACCAAAAGCGTATGTACACAAGAATTCTGAGAAAATGAAACCTTATCAGTAAGCTTGCACATGTATAAACCTTTTGGTAAGGACAATTATAGAAAGAGGTCATCCTTAGGAATCTACTCAAAGTTAATGACCCCACAAAAAAAGAAAAAACTGCTAAGGTAAAGTTGTAAGGGTCTGCTTCCAAGTATCAGCATGCTCACCAAACATAGTTCACCAAAAATAGCCCAAGAGCATTGGAAAAGGTTGTTCTTGAGCAATTCTGTTAGAAGGGAAGGGGAAGCCAAAAGGAATGGAGTCTTCTCCTCCTTATTCAGGATAAAAATATATTTTACACAACCCCTCATCTGAATTGAGTATGGCTACCTGTTATCTTCAAAACTGAAAAGAAAAATCGCTATATTGACCTTTCTACTTAGGGCCAGTCTCTGAAGATCTGCTGTGTCTTCTAGAGTCTGTCAATCATAGTTTAAAACTACCTTGATTTGTTTTTTACCTGTATCAGAAAGGTGGCTAGTCTTACACAGGAGATCTAATTTTCGGTTCCACACACATAGGTCATTCCCACCAGAAAGCCAAACGTCTAGTCTCTGAAGAACAGTCAAACACTGCAAAATGTATTTGAAATGTATATCAGGTTAGAAATTCAAGCAGTCATTGTTTAGTGGTTTTAAAATAGGTCCACAAGTTCTTTAACCCCTTCCTTCAATAGGTGGAGCTTATTTTTCCTTGGTAGAGCATGTGGGCACTACTAAGTGACTAGCTTCTACCAAACAGAATATGGCAGGAGGAATGGTGTGTGACTTACAAGACTGTCATAAAAGACACTGTGGCCCCCTCCTTGTTCTCTCTTGGATTACGTGCTCTAAGGTGAAGACACTCAGATGATCACATGGAGAAATGTCCACGTAGCAAGGAGCTAAGGCCTCTGGGCAACTACCAGCACTAACTTGCCAAGTACGTAGGTGAGCCTCCTGGGAGGCAGCTCCTCCACCGCAGTCAGGCCTTCAGATAGCATGACCCTTGGGAGATGCCCTGAACCGGAACCACCCAGATAAGATGGTCTCTAGTCCTGATCACAAACACTGTGAGATGACAAATGTTTGTTGTTTTAAGCCACTAAGTTTTGAGGTAATTTGTTACTCAGTGATAAATTACTAATACACAATTGCTTAAACTCCGTTTTAAATCAAACTGAAACTATGACCTTAGTTTCTCTGTATCTGTAGAATAAATAACGCCTAAGTCTTCTCAATTCTATACATTTGGTAGACTCAGGGAAGTGAATGTTTCAAGTACCACATAAGCCCTTCACTTTTAATAGTACTCTCCTCGCCCACTGACTCTGAGTGAGAACAAGAGCAAGAGAGAAGAGAAAATAAAAGGCAGAGAGTAACTTTGCCTAGGCTGAGTAGCGCTGCTTTTAAAACGGATTAAAAAAGAGTTGAAAATAACCAATACAGTGGCCCTATCCTGTCTAATCTCTGAATTTTTTAGGCCAGTATTTCATTTCTTTTTATTGCCAAATAGTATTCCACTGTGTGGGTATACATTGTGTTTATTCATCAGCTGATGGACATTTAGGTTGTTTCCCTTTTTGACTATTATGAATAATGTTGCTATGAACAATCATGTACACATTTTTATATGGACTGACACTTTCATATCTCTTGGGGATATACCGAGAAGTGAGACTGCTGGGTCAAATGATAATTCTGTAAGTGCTTTCCAAGGTGGTTGTATCATTCTAGATCCCACCAGCAATGTATGAAGGTTACAACTGCTTCACATTCTTACCAACACTTGTCTTTTAGATATTAAGCCACTCTAGTATGTATGAAATAGTGCTTCACTGTGGTTTTGACTTGCATTTCTCTAATGACTAATGATGTTGAAACTCCTTTTCATGTGATTATCTGACATTTGTTTATCTTCTTTGGAAAAATTTTTCTTTCAAATCTTTTGTCTATTTTTACTTGGAGTATTTGTCTTTTTATTGTTGGATTCTTTATATATTATAGACACAAGTCCCTAATCAGACATACGATTTGAAAATATTTTCTCCAATTCTGTGGGCTGTCTTTTCACTTTTAAGCACAAAAACTTTTCATTCTGATGAGGTCCAATTTATCTTTTTTTGTTGTTGTTGATATACTTTTAATGTCTATTTAAGATACCTAGCTCAAGGTCACAAAGATCTGCTCCTATATTTCTCCCAAGATTTTTGTAGTTTCAGCTCTTACATTTGGGTCCTTGATCCATTTTGAGTTAACTTTTGGATATGACGTGAGGTAGAGGTAAAATTTCATTATTTTGTATGTGGATGTCCAATTGATACAGCATCATTTTTTGAAGAGACTATTCTTTCTCGCATTAGAGGTTCTTGGCATGCTTGTCAAAAAATCAATTGGTTATGTGAGACTTTATTTCTGGACCTTTATTTCTATTCCATTGATCTGCATGTCTATCATTATGCCAATACCACATTGTCTTGACTACTGTAGCTACATATTAAGTTCTGAAATTGGGGAGTGTGTCTTGGAACTTTGTTTTTCCATTTTAAGATTGTTTTGGCTATTCTGGGTCCTTTGCACTCCCATATGAATTTTAGAATCAGCTTGTCAATTTCTCAAAAAAAAAAAGTCAGCTACAATTTTGATAAAGATTGGGTTCAATCTGTAGATCAATGTGGGTAGTGGTAGAATCATAACAACAGTAAATCTGATCCATACACTCAGGATATCTTTCCATTTATTTAGATCTTGAATATCTTTCAACAGTGTTTTGTAGTTTGGGGTATATAAGTCTCATACTTCTTTAAATTTCTTCTAATAGTGATGGAGTATTACTATGTTAGCCAGGTTGGTCCTGAACTCCTGGCCTCAAGCAATCCTCCCACCCTGTCCTCCCAAAGTGCTAGGATTATAGGCATAAGACATCACACCCAGCCTAAATCTGTTTCTGAGTATTTTATTCTTTTGGATGCTGCTGTAAATGGAATAATGGAATTATTTCTTAATTTCAATTTTGGATGTTCATGGCTAGTGAATAGAAATACAGTTGGTTTCTGTGTGTTGATGTTATATCCTGAAGCCTTGCTAAATCCATTCACTAGCCTGAATAGTTTGGTTGTGGACTTAGGATTTTCTATATACACAAGATCATGTCATTTGGGAACAGAGGTAGTTTTATTTCTTCTTTTCCAATATGGATGTCATTTATTTTTTTATTGCCCAACTGCCCTAGCTGGAACCTCCAGTATAATGTTAAACAGATGTGCTGAGAGCCGACACCCTTATCTTGTGCCTAATCTTTGGGGGAAATTATTTGTTCTTCACCATTTTTTTTTCTTTTGGAGACAGGGTCTCACTATCGCCCAGGCTAGGGTGCAGTGACACAACTGCAACTGCAGCCTCGAACTCCTGGACTCAAGCAATCCTTCCACCTCAGCCTCCCAAGTAACTGGGATTACAGGCACATGCTACCAGGCATGACAGATTTTTCTTTCTTTTTTTTTTTTATTGTACTTTAAGTTCTGGGGTACATGTGCAGATCTTGCAGGATTGTTGCATAGGTACACATATGCCATGGTGGTTTGCTCTCTCCATCCCCCCGTCACCTACATCAGGCATTTCTCCCAATGTTATCCCTCCCCAACATCCCCACCCCCCGCTGTCCTTCCCCTAGCCCTTCACCCCCCAACAGACCCCAGTGTGTGATGTTCCCCTCCCTGTACCCATGTGTTCTCATTGTTCAACACCTGTCTATGAGTGAGAAGATGTGGTGTTTGGTTTTCTGTTCTTGTGTCAGTTTGCTGAGAATGATGATTTCCAGATTCATCCATGTCCCTACAAAGGATATGAACTCATCCTTTTTTATGGATGCATAGTATTCCATGGTGTATATGTGCCACATTTTCCTTGTCCAGTCTATCACTGATGGGCATTTGGATTGGTTCCAAGTCTTTCCTATTGTAAATAGTGCCACAATGAACATACGTATGCATGTGTCTTTATCATATAACAGTTTATAATCCTTGGGGTATATACTCAGTAATGGGATTGCTGGGTCAAATAGAATTTCTATTTCTCGGTCCTTGAGGAATCACCACACTGTCTTCCACAATGGTTGAACTAGTTTACACTCCCACCAACAGTGTAAAAGTATTCCTATTTCTCCACATCCTCTCCAGCATCTGTTGTCTCCAGATTTTTTAATGATCACCATCCTAACTGGCGTGAGATGGTATCTCAATGTAGTTTTGATTTGCATTTCTCTAATGACCAGTGATGATGAGCATTTTTTTATGTTTGGTGGCCGCATACATGTCTTCTTTTGAAAAGAGTCTGTTCTTATCTTTCACCCACTTTTGAATAGGTTTGTTTTTTTCTTGTAGATCTGCTTTAGTTCTTTGTAGATTCTGCATATTGGCCCGTTGTCAGATAGGTAGATTGCAAAAATTTTTTCCCATTCTGTTGGTTGCCAGTTCGCTCTAATGGTAGTTTCTTTTGCTGTGCAGAAACTCTTAAGTGTAATTAGATCTCATTTGTCTATTTTGGCTTTTGTTGCCATTGCTTTTGGTATTTTAGTCATGAAGTCCTTGCCTATGCCTATGTCCTGAATGGTTTTGTCTAGGTTTTCTTCTAGGGTTTTTACGGTGTTAGGTCTTATGTTTAAATCTTTAATCCATTTGGAGTTAATTTTAGTGTAAGGTGTAAGGAAGGGGTCCAGTTTCAGCTTTTGGCACATGACTAGCCAGTTTTCCCAACACCATTTATTGAACAGGGAATCTTTTCCCTATTGCCTGTTTTTGTCAGGTTTGTCAAAGATCAGATAGTTGTAGATGTGTGGCATTACTTCTGAGGCCTCTGTTCTGTTCCACTGGTCTATATCTGTTTTGGTACCAGTACCATGCTGTTTTGATTACTGTAGCCTTGTAGTATAGTTTGAAGTCAGATAGCGTGACATCTCCAGTTTTGTTCTTTTTGCTTAGAATTGTCTTGGCTATGCGGGCTCTTTTGGTTCCATATGAAGTTTAAAGTGGTTTTTTCCAGTTCTGTGAAGAGGGTCATAGGTATCTTGATGGGGACAGCACTGAATCTATAAATTACTTTGGGCAGTATGGCCATTTTCACAGTATTGATTCTTCCTAACCATGAACATGGGATGTGCCTTGGGGTTGCTCTTCTTGAAGAATATCTTTGTGGCATTCTTTATATTTCCTGGACTTGAATATTGGCCTGCCTTGCTAAGTTTGGGAAGTTCTCCTGGATAATATTCTAGAGTGTTTTCCAGCTTGGATTCATTCTCTCCATCACATTCAGGTACACCGATCAAGTGTAGATTAGGTCTTTTCACATAATCCTGTATTTCTTAGAGGCTTTGTTCATTTATTTCCACTCTCTTTTCTCTAATCTTGCCTTCTCATTTTATTTCATTGAGTTGATCTTCAATCTCTGATACTCTTTATTCTGCTTGATCTATTCAGCTATTGAAACTTATGTACACTTTGCAAAGTTCTCATGCTGTGTTTTTTAGTTCTATCAAATTGGTTATTTTCTTCTCTAAGCTGGTTTTTCTAGTTAGCATTTCATCTAACCTTTCTTAAAGGTTTTTAGTGTCTTTGCATTGGGTTAGAACATGTTCCTTTAGCTCACAGAAGTTTGTTACTACCCACTTTCTGAAGCCTGCTTCTGTCAATTCATAAACTCATTCTCCATCCTGTTTTGTTCCCTTGCTGGTGAGGAGTTGTGATCCCTTGGAGGAGAAGAGGCGTTCTGGTCTTTGTGCTGGTTTCTTCCCATCTTTGTGGATTTATCCACCTTTGATCTTTGAAGTTGGTGATAGTGGATGGGGTCTCTGAGTGGACATCCTTTCTGTTGATGTTGAAGCTATTTCTTTCTAACAGTTTTCCTTCTAACAGTCTGGTCCCTCTGCTGTAGGACTGCTGGAGGTCCACTCCAGACCTTGCTTGCCTTGGAATCACCTGTGGGGTTTGCAGTACAACACGGGTTGCTGCCTGATCTTTCCTCTGATAGCTTCATCCCAGAAGGATACCTGCCAGGTGTCAGCCAGAGCGCTCCTGTATGAGGGGTCTTTTTGGTTATACAGGGGTCAGGGAGTCACCTGAGGAGGCAATCTGTCCCTTGTCTGCCTGCAGAGGCGCTGCTGGGTTATCACAGACTCATTCTAGCTGCTGTGTATGCTTCCTCTGGCTTTTGTTTACACAGGTAGGTTTACACCCGCCTCAGCAATGGCAGACGCCCTTCCCTCCACCAATCTCAATCATCTCAGGTTAAGCTCGAACTGATGTGCTGGCTGTGAAACTCTCATGCGAGAGGGCTTCAGTTTGCTGGTCTTTGTGGAGGTGGGACCTGCCCAGCCTTATCACCTGCTTTCAGCTCTCCCTCTTTCTAGGGAATGGGTAGCTCCGTCCTGCAGGCACTCTCAGTGCTAGCCAAAATGTCTGCCCAGATCTGTGCCAACAACCCACGGCGCCAGCTGGAGCTGCCCCTCAGATCCGTGCTGTTAATTTGGGGCACTTTTCAGCCTGGCAGGGATCTCCTGGTCTGTGGGTTGCAGAGGCCATGGGAGAAGTGCAGTATCTGAACCAGAGTGCTGGAGGGGGGAAGTTCCTGATCCTCTAGTCAGTAGCACTTCCCAGGTAAGGCAGTGCCCCGCCCTGCCTCGGTTTGCCCTACTTGGGCTACACTCACTGTCCAACCAGTCCCATTGAAATGAACCTGGTACCTCAGTTGGAAATACGGAGCTCTCTCACCTTCTGTGTCTCTTGCTGGGAACTGCGCTCTGGGGCTGTTCCTATTCAGCCATCTTGGCAGAATCCCCTCTTTTTTTATTGTTGTTGTTGGTAGAGAAGAAGTTTCACCACGTTGCTGAGGCTGGTCTCGAACTCCTGAGCTCAAGTGATCCACCCACTTTGGTCTCCCAAAGTGCTGGAATTGCAGGCATGAACCACCACACCCAGCCTAGCCTTTCACCATTAATATGAAGTTAGCTATGAGATTTTCACAGATGCCCTTTATTAGGCTGAGGAAATTCTCATCTATTCCTAATTTGTTGAGTATTTTTATCACAAGGGGGTGTTGTTGAGTTTGTCAAATGCTTTCTCTGTTTCCATTGCAACGATCCTGTGGTTTTTGTCCTTTATTCTTACTATGGTATATTTCATTGTCAGATTTTAAACTAAGCTCATATTCCAGGAATAAACCCACTTGGTCATGGTGTTTGCTTCCTTTTTAGATGTTGCTGGATTTGGTTTGATAATATTTTGTTGAGAATAATATATGGTTTTGTTTCTTAACATTTTACCACTAGCGTTTTCCTCTTTTAATATTCTTCTGAAATATAATTTTTAGTATATATATCTATCATAATTTATTTGCTTATAAGACATGTAGGGCACTTCCAATCATCCATTTATAAAAATGTATTTGTAGTACACATTTCTGTTCATAAATCTCTGCCCTATTTTCTGATTATTTCCTTTAAAGAGTTTTCTAGAATGATCACTGGATTAATGCCTATAATAATTTCTTTAGATTCATTCATAATGCCAAACTACTTTCCAGGAAGATGATATCAATTTATAGTCTCACTATGCAATAAAATGCCAATTTCACTATCTACTTGCTAACATCAACCCTTATAAAAATTTTTGCTAGTTCAAAAAATAAATAATAGTATTTCTTATATTAGGGATATAAATTTCTTTGATAAACTATCTGTTCAAGAACAACTTAACCACTGAACTAAATGAATGCAATGCTGTTTTCTTTTTTTTTTAACAATATTTGTGTGAAACAGGATTACAGCAGGAGAAAACAAATACAAATACGTAGCTGACTCACGTTACAGTAAAACCCCTTTTAAAACTACTTTCACTATACTGAAATAAGATACTTTTCATGTGACCAGTTCCCATAACCAGTTAATAACACAGTTTACCAAAGGAATTTCCCCCAAATACATTAAAATTTTTTCCCCTCCTTTGTTCCTTCATGCCACATCTTTTTACTGGAAACTTAATGACCTTAGTTTTTCACACAGCAAGAATATTTTTAAAGGAATGTAAAAGGTACATCATTTAGGTCACATAAAGTATAGAGATTTTAGTCAAATCAATACTTTAATGGCTTCTTAAAAAATCCATTGTTAAGTTAGATATAAGCATATATAGTATATGGCACTTTCTTCCTCTGAAACTTTACTAAGTTGATACTTTTAACAGCACAGTGCCATGAGATGGCTACTACTGGCACACAGCAATTCTTTTTACATTAAGAAGAAAAGGAACAAAAGAGTTAGCTCCAATATAAAGATCAGTTATCCTTAAAGTAAATGAAGGAACATCTAACACTACTACTATCTTTTCCAAAACTTGGTTACATTACTAAAAAACAGTGGTACTTTCTCCAAACACTTAAGGTAATTTCTGTAGAAATCATAAGCAACCCAGTCTTACCTATGTTTGTTTCTCTAAAATGTAGCACAGTTCCTGTCATATAAGCCCCAATTAATATTTGTTTATAAAATGAATAAACCTAACAGTAGCAGCAAATTAGCCATATAATATTTTTAGTTTTGAAACTAAGTAACCGACACGTCTTACCTTTATGACCTTAGAGAAGGTGGAGGTCAAGGGACAAATAACTGTATATTTTAAATTCAAAGTATAAAAAAACCAAACCAGCTACTATTATGGTCATTCTGCAAGTAACATTTCTTCCTAGAATTACCTATAAAAACATACCGGGTACTACCTTCTTGCTTATCTTGCTACAGGGATTATCCCTTGCTCTAAATTCAAATTGAAACATTCTACCACTTAATACATATGCTCTCAAAAATCTGGTCTTAGAAGAATCAAATGACAACAGGTGTGTGAAAGAAATAATTCGTAAGACCCACAAAAGTAATTTCTTCTAACTTTTTAAATCATGCCTTCTGAGACAAAAACAGACTGCCATATTTAAGATTTTACCTTTACAGTAGACTGGAAGCAAGATATTCTCTGAACTTGTCTGCCAGTATCACTATCCCACACCTAAATTTATGTTAAGGAATAATTTCTAAACGGAATTTTAAAATCTTAATTATGAGATAACTTTTCTAATTAACAATTAAACCACAAATGTTAAGCAGTTAGAAAATCTTTAAACAAAACATAAAATACTTAGTGTTTATACTACCACAAAAATGAATTATATAGTGAGTCATCAACTTAACAGAGCAGGCTTATGATCTAAAATAAGACTGAAGTAAATTTTACTATCAAATTATTTGAAAATGCCAACAGATTGAGTGGTCTGAAGTACTGAATCTTTACAAGCACCACACATTGCAACTGTTTAAAGTTTATTCTCCAGAGTAGTCTACCATAATCTAATAAGCATGAACATAAAGTACTTATACCAAAAACTATCATGTCCATTAATATTTACTGAAAGCTCCCTATAATGTGGATAGAATAATTTACTACTGTTATCTTGATTTGAGAAGACACTAACAGTGTATTAATATTACCTGAATATGCATTTAATATAATCAGATGGCCTCTAATAAAACATCCAAGTTTAGCTTGACTTAAGAAGCACAATGATTTTCAAACTTTTACACCATTTCTTGTAGTAAGAAATACATTTTACACCGTGTTTGAAAACAAATTTACATACATATATATGCTATGTATACAAATGTATATGCATGTATTAAAAATTGAACCTAATTTTATAAACTAGTTAACCTTATCATGTCCAATGCCTTTTGTTATATTTGTATTATACAGATGTGCCTGGACTTAGAGAAACAATAAACCCATTCTAAGTGGAAAATACTCTAAATTCAAATGCATTTAACACATCTATTAAACATTGTAGCTTAGCATGGCCTAACTTATATGTGCTTAGAACACTTACATAAGCCTACAGTTGGGCAAAAAAATAAGTCATCTGGCAACACAGTAACTGTAGAGTAAGGCTGTTTACCCTTGTGATCTCACAGTTGACCAGGAGCTGTAGCTCCAGGTTGCTGCCGCACAGCATTGGGTAAGATGACTGTCTCATGTAACACTAGTGTGGGAAAATATCAAACTTCAACATTCGAAGTACATTTCCACTTAATGCAGCTCACTTTCACACCACCATAAAGTTGAAAAATTGTACGTCAAACCACCCGAGGTAGGGACTATCTATATTCTATGTCATGTTTTAGATGGAGCCAGATTATCATGAGAAATGCATTTTATGTATATAACACACTAAACAAAGTGCTAGCATATAAAAAGTGCTCCCAGTAATTAGGAAATGTTTTCTGGCCTTACATTTACCAGAATTCTATTAGTATCTCACAGCCTTTTCACTTATTTCACTATTCGCAAGCTGAATGTTTAATATTCAGTAACTTGGGCTCTTCAGGCTTTAAAAAATTATCTACCTGACCAGGCGCAGTGGTTCATGCCTGTAATCCCAGCACTTTCGGAGGCCAAGGCAAGCAGATCATGAGGTTAAGAGATAGAGACCATCCTGGCCAACATGGTGAAACCCCATCTCTCTACTAAAAATAAAAAACTTAGCTGGGCGTGATAGTGCACAGCTATAGTCCCAGCTACTCAGGAGGCTGAGGCAGGAGAATCACTTGAACTCAGGAGGCGGAGGTTGCAGTGAGCCGAGATTGTGCCACTACACTCCAGCCTGGTGACAGAGTAAGACTCAGTCTCAAAAAAAAAAAAATTACCTACTTCAGCATTTAATTAAGAAAGTTAGTTTTTACAAGTTGAGTATCCCTTATCCAAAATGCTTAAGACCAGAGTGTTTCTGATTTTTTAAATTTTATTTTAGAATATGTACATATACATAATGAGCTATCTTGGGGATGGAACCCAAATCTAAACACAAAATTCATTTATTTTCATATACACCTTACACACATAATCTGAAGGTAGTTTTATATAATATTTTTGGTAATTTTGTGCATTAAACAAATTTTTGACTGCAACCTGTCACATGATATCAGGTAGAAAATCTTCCACTGTGCCATCACATCAGTGCTTAAAAAGTTTTGGATTTTGGAGCATTTCAGATTTTGGATTTTCAGATTAGGGATGCTCAACCTGTAGTAAAAACCCAGAGTAAACTGGGTTTTTACTCATCTGGGTAAAACAGACTGCCAAATAAGCGGCCTAGAATTTTTTCTAACAGTCATTCAGCAAAGGAAATGAGTCCATACTATCAATTACAGGTAAAATTCATAGTGACACTGTCCCAGCTAACTGTACTAACTTCTGTACTATAACTTTAATCACTGCCTCAAAATAATGTTACAGTGTCTTAGTAGTGGTCTAATAAAGTATTTTAAATTCTATTTTTGCAAAAATTACACTGATACTGAAAAAGAGAGCATTAGTCCATAAAATATCTGCCTCTATAGAGCAGTAGTAATAAAGCAACTCTGACCTAACCACATGAATCAATTTTATTCCCTTGTTTATGCTGTATCATAATCACACACAAATATACATATACGTGTTCGTGTATATATGTGTGTATGTATAGAAAGAGTTTATTCCCATTTAAACCTTTTCTTGACATTTTTTCAGCTATAAACCATCTAGAAACCACTTCAGCTGATGAACTCATTTAAAGCATGTTAGAGTCTCTATCTTGGTTCTATAAGAGCCCAAGAAACACCTATACCTTTGGGCTTATTCCAAAACTTAATTTCACTAATGCTTGAAACTGTTTAAACAGAACTTCCAGATAAGCATATACTTATGTTTATCTTGGCTGGGCATGGTGGCTCACACCTGTAATCCCAGCACTTCGGGAGGCCGAGGCGGGAAGGTCACTAGGTCAGAAGTTCAAGAGCAGCCTGACCAATAAGGTGAAACCTCGTCTCTATTAAAAATACAAAAAAAATTAGCCAGGTGTGGTGACACGCCTGTAGTCCCAGCTGCTCGGGATGTTGAGGCAGAAGAATCGCTTGAACCCAGGAGGCAGAGGTTGTAGTGAGATCATACCACTGCACTCCAGCCTGAGTGACAGAGAGATTCCATCTCAAAAAAAATAATAAAAAGAAAAAGAAAAAAAGAAGAAAAATTAATCCAACACCTTTTTAAAAAATAAAAGTAATGTAAGACTATAGTTATCCATGGCACTTGACTCGACTTCACAAATCCAGTTCCTCATACAGATATCAAAGAGCTGAGTCTGTTTACAGAAAACATTTTATGAAGGCAGTATTGTACAGTGGTTCGAGGCTCTGACTCTGTAGTCAGACTACTTGCCAGCTCTGCCCTACACTGGCTGTGTGCCTTGAGGAAGCTACTCAACCGCTAATGTGACTCTTATTTTTTCATCTGTAAATAAGAATAATTAAAAATACCTATGTCAAATGGCTAATTTTAAAGATTAAATGAGTTAATATATGTAAAACAATTAGAACAATGCCTGTTACATATAAACGCTTTACTACTGCTGTTCCATCTTCCCTTTTTACCTCAAGTGTGGGTAAAAAAAAAGTAATTTTACTTTTATAAAACTTTTTAATTATTAAACACTGAACAGACAGTAATTCACTTTTCTATCAGACTCAGATGCTCAAAAGATTTTTATGGGTTGGGACCACTTGGTTTCTTCTGCTGCATAGTGAGAAAAAGAAATATGAATTATTCTCCAGTTCTACTCATTGTTTCCCTAAATTGAAAAGCAAATTGAGATAATAAAATAAATATTTTTAAGTCCACATTCTCCTATTTCCTCAATTTTATACAACCTTATGGAGTAACTCTGGAAAGAACAGCATTAGTCATGGAGTTTCCAACAATCAGAAGCTTTAATCTTCTACTTCCAGTCTAATACTTTTCAGATGCCTAATAAACGGTATCTTATAAAGAACAGAACAAAATCATTTTTGCTCAAACAAGAATATACAGACAAGACCCTATTAGCATTGGGCCACTATAGCATGTTGATTTCTTCCAGATTAAAGGATATAATAACTGTTCTATCAGCAGAGGCTGTCAAGATGAGTTGATGTTTTTCTTCACAAGATTCCAAGGAAGGAAATGTAATAATAGCTGTTATCTTTTGAGTGTGTCCATTCAGTTCTAGAAGTTTCTCCCCTGTCTGAAATACCACAAAAATGTTAATAGGCTTAGCTTTCACAATTTAGATAATTATAAATGACAACATTAAGTAGAACTGCCATATAGGAGATACATATACATTCCATTTAAAATTACTTTTTCAGAATTTATTTAGCTTGGGCAATCATACAAAATGTAAACAAATGCTGAAAGAATAGCCATAAACAATTTTGATTATTTTCAAATAAGAAATGCTAATTTTTAGTGCATTTTTATAAAAAATGTTAAGAAGTATTTTTTTCTGAATTTCAAAAATATTGTGTAAATTAAGCATAAAAACATCAGTAACTTAATTTGTAGGAAAAAAATATGGAGTCCTCATTGTCCAAGTATTTGTTATTTAAGTCTTGACAATTATAAGGTTGTAGAAGAAAATCAAAGTCAGCATAACAACTGTATACGTATCTACACACACAAATATATATATATATATATATATATATCTCCACTAGTTTGTTTTTTTTTCTTTTTTTTTTTTTAAAGGATAAAAGAG
>PVKP010045483.1:0-16130 GCA_004027715.1 Plecturocebus donacophilus | reverse complement strand
AATTTTGATGATAGGGTGTCAATTTTAGATCTCTCCTTGCTTCTCATGTGGGCACTTATTGCTATATATTTTCCTCTAGAGACTGCTTTAAATGTGTCCCAGAGATTCTGGTATGTTGTGTCTTCATTCTCGTTGGTTTTGAAGAACATCTTTATTTCTGCCTTCATTTCATTGTTTATCCAGTCCACATTCAAGAGCCGGTTGTTCAGTTTCCATGAAGTTATGTGGTTCTGAGTTAGTTTCTGAATTCTGAGTTCTAACTTGATTGCGCTGTGGTCTGAGAGACTGTTTGTTATGATTTCCGTTCTTTTCCATTTGCTGAGGAGTGATTTACTTCCAATTATGTGGTCAATTTTAGAGTAGGTGTGATGTGGTGCTGAGAAGAATGTATGTTCTGTGGATTTGGGGTGGAGAGTTCTGTAAATGTCTATTAGGTTTGCTTGTTCCAGGTCTGAGTTCAAGTCCTGGATATCCTTGTTAATTTTCTGTCTGGTTGATCTGTCTAATATTGACAATGGGGTGTTAAAGTCTCCCACTATTATTGTGTGGCAGTCTAAGTCTCTTTGTAAGTCATTAAGAACTTGCCTTATGTATCTGGGTGCTCCTGTATTGGGTGCGTATATATTTAGGATCGTTAGCTCTTCTTGTTGCATTGATCCTTTTACTATTATATAATATCCTTCTTTGTCTCTTTTGATCTCTGTTGGTTTAAAGTCTATTTTATCAGAGATGAGAATTGCAACTCCTGCTTTCTTTTGCTCTCCATTTGCTTGGTAAATCTTCCTCCATCCCTTTATTTTGAGCCTTTATGTATCCTGGCTTGTGAGATGGGTTTCCTGGATACAGCACACCAATGGGTTTTGGCTTTTTATCCAATTTGCCAGTCTGTGTCTTTTGATTGGGGCATTTAGTCCATTTACATTTAGAGTTAATATTGTTATGTGTGAATTTGATCCTGCCATTTTGATGCTAGCTGTCTGCTTTGCCTGTTAGTCGATGCAGATTCTTCATTGTGTTGATGCTCTTTACCATTTGGTATGTTTTTGGAGTGGCTGGTACTGGTTGTTCCTTTCTATGTGTAGTGCCTCTTTCAGGAGCTCTTGTAAAGCAGGCCTGGTAGTGATGAAATCTCTGAGCAATTGCTGGTTCACAAAGGATTTTATTTTTCCTTCACTTATGGAGCTCAGTTTGGCTGGATATGAAATTCTGGGTTGAAAGTTCTTTTCTTTAAGGATGTTGAATATTGGCCCCCACTCTCTTCTGGCTTGTAGGGTTTCTGCTGAGAGATCCGCTGTGAGTCTGATGGGCTTCCCTTTGTGGGTAACCTGACCTTTCTCTCTGCCTGCCCTTAGCATTTTCTCCTTCATTTCAACCCTGGTGAATCTGACAATTATGTGCCTTGGGGTTGCTCTTCTTGAGGAATATCTTTATGGTGTTCTCTGTATTTCCTGGACTTGAATATTGGCCTGCCTTGCAAGGTTGGGGAAGTTTTCCTGGATGATATCCTGAAGAGTATTTTCCAGCTTGAATTAATTCTCTTCATCACTTTCAGGTACATCTATCAAATGTAGATTAGGTCTTTTCACATAGTCCCCTATTTCTTGGAGACTTTGTTCATTCCCCTTTACCCTTTTTTCTCTAATCTTGCCTTCTTGCTTTATTTCATTGATTTGATCTTTGACCTCTGATATCCTTTCTTCTGCTTGGTCAATTAGGCTGTTGACACTTGTGCATGCTTCGTGAAGTTCTCGTGTTGTGTTTTTCAGCTCCATCAATTCACTTATATTCCTCTCTAAGTTGTCCATTCTCGTTAGCATTTCGTCAAATATTTTTTCAAGGTTCTTAGTTTCTTTGCATTGGGTTAGAACATGTTCTTTTAGCTCACAGAAGTTTCTTATTACCCACCTTCTGAAGCCTGATTCAGTCATTTCATCACACTCAGTCTCCGTCCAGCCTTGTTCCCATGCTGGTGAGGAGTTGTGATCCCTTGTTGGAGGAGAGGTGTTCTGGTTTCGGGTGTTTTCATCATTTTTGTGCTGGTTTCTTCCCATCTCTGTGTATTTATCCTCCTGTCGTCTCTGCAGTTGCTGACTTTCAGATTGGGCCTCTGAGTGGACGTCTAGTTTGTTGATGATGAAGTTATTTCTGTTTCTTAGTTTTCCTTCTAACAGTCTGGCCCCTCTGCTGTAGGACTGCTGAGGTCCACTCCAGGCCCTGCTTCCTGGGGATCACCTGCAGCAGCCTCTGCACTTTCACTGAGAGCTGCAATCCTGAGCTGCTCCTAATCGGCCATCTTGGATCTCTCGAATGATTTTTCATATGCTTGTTGGCTGTGTATAGGTCTTCTTCTCAGTAGTGTCTGTTCATGTCCTTCGCCTACTTAAAAAAAATTTTTGTTTCAATAGTTTTCGAGGATACAGGTGATTTTTGGTTACATGGTTAAGTTCTTCAGCAGTGATTTCTGAGATTTTGGTGCACATGTCACCCAAGCAGGGTACACTGCGCCCAGTATGTAGTCTTTTATCCCTTACCCCACTCTGATGCTTTCCCCGAAGTCCCCAAAGTCCATTATATCATTCTTACACCTTTGCATCCTCATAGCTTCGCTCTCACTTCTAAATGAGAACATACAATATGTGGTTTTCCATTCTTGATTTACTTCATTTAGAATAATAGTCTCCAGCACAATCTGCTGCAAAGGCCATTATTTTATTTCATGGCTGAGTATTCCATGGTGTATTTATACCACATTTTCTTTATCCACTCTTTGGTTGGTGACCTTTTTAATGGCAACAATAAATGATAATTTAAGTTTCTTATAGATTCTGGATGTTAGACTTTGGTGAGATACATAGTTTGAAAATATTTTTTCCCATTCTGTGAATTATCTCTTTACTCTGTTGATAGTTTCTTTTGCTGTACAGAAGCTCTTTAGTTTAATTAGGTCCTGTTTGTCAATTTTTGGTTTGGTTGCAATTGCTCTTGGCATTTTTATCATAAAATCTTTGCCAGGGTCTATATCTCGAATGGTATTTCCTAGGTTTTCTTCAAGGGCTTTCAGAGTTTTAGGTTTTACACTTAAGTCTTTAATCCATCTTAAGTTGATTTTTGTGCATGGTGTAAGGAGGTGGTCCAGTTTCAGTCCTCAGCAGATGGCTAGCGAGTTACCTCCAAAACACTGATTGAATAGGGAGTCCTTTCTTTGTTGCTATAAAAGCATTTATTAATCAAGCATTGATTAGCAAGTGGTCCAAAGAAGATCATTTGAACTTTCTCCAGAGTAATGGAGTCCCAGTGCTCTGGATGTCTTAATTTATTTGTGCTGCTCCAACAAAATACTTGAGACTGAGTAATTTTCAAAGAACAAAAATTAATTTTCTTATAGTTCTAGAAGCTGGGGAATCCAAGATCAAGATGTTGGCAGGTCCAGTGTCTGGTGAGGGCTGCTCTCTGTTTCCAGGGTATACCTTGTTGCAGCATCCTCTGGAGGGGAGGGATGCTGTGTCTTCACAGGAAGAAGGTAAGAGCAAGAGCTCTGAACTCTGCATGAAGCCTCTTTTATAAGAGCCTTAATGCCGCTCATGAATGAGGAGACCTCATGGCTTAATCGCATTTTAAAGCCTCCACCTGTTAATACCATCGCATTAGCCATTAAGTTTCAACACCTGAATTTGGGAAGGGACACATTCAAACCATAGTATTGATGTTATATGCAAAACTCATTGAAGGTAAAACATGACATTCTAGGACCAAGAAAGATCATATCGTCAGAATTTCTTTGAAACCAATAGCTGCACGATGTGGGACCATTTAGAGTATGCAACTTCTGATGTTATCCCTCATGGTACATGTTATAAGAATCTCTGGATTCTTGTATCATGTTTGTGAAAGGATTGGCGAGTGTTTCTAAATCATTTGAGCCAATACACTTGTGTGTGTGTGTGTGTGTGTGTGTGTGTATGTTTGTGTGTGTGACGTAGTCTTTCTCTGTTGGCCAGGCTGGAGTGCAGTGCTGCGATCTTGGCTCACCGCAACCTCCACCTCCTGATTCAGATGATTCTCCTGCCTCAGCCTCCTGAGTAGCTGGGAATAGAGGCACTCACCACAAGACCTGGCTAATTTTTTTGTATTTTTAGTAGAGATGAGGTTTCACCTTGTTGACCAGGCTGGTCTTGAGAACTCCTAACCTCGAGTGATCTGCCCGTCTTGGCCTCCCAAAGTGCTAGGATTACAGGCATGAGCCACTGTGCCCAGCCCAAACCACGTATTTTGAATATCTTTAATTTCACTAGTGATACTCCATTTTGAACATTATTATGCTAATTAATGTCATCAAGAAAAAACTATTTTTGATAAGATAGCATGCCAATTTGCAAAGCATCATTTATTGACCTGGGTGGCAGAAGGATTTGTAGAAGCTGCCTCTGGAATGTCGCTTTTTAAGTATAATGTTAGCTGACCCCTGTCGACTATGATTCTTGATGGCAAATTACCTGACCTTCTGAGCATTAAAAATTAAACTAACTGGCAACTACTTAATATCCCACTGATTAAGCTGCAATATTACTAGACACTGTGACAATAGCCTATGCCCTGACTTTGGTCCTTACACCATTCCATGGAATGTTACACAGGGGGATCGATCTGTCACATACATCTGCATCCCATCAGGAATTACAAGGAAAGAGAATGGTTTGTTCTGAGCCTGCTTGGAATACACAGATTAGCAAACAACTGTGTGTTTTTATTTTTAACTGTAAACTTACTGATTATCAAACTAATACAAATTGTGGTAGAAACTGCCAATTATATCCCAACACCCAACTGTTCCCTTTCTTTACTTTCTTTGTTTACTTTCTTTAGTAGTAGAAATGCTGAACTTCTACTTTCTTTGTTTACTTTCTTTAGTAGTAAAAATGCTGAACTTAAGCTGTATACATGGCCCCTGCTATGGCCTGAAGGTTTGTGTCCCTCCCTCCAGATGTTGACATCTAATCCCTAATGTAATAGTATTAGGAAGTAGGGCCTTTGGGTAGATATCAGGTCATAAGGACAGAGCTCTCACAAATGGGGTTAAGCACCCTTATAATAGGCCTTGGAGAGTTTCCAAACCCCTTTTACCATGTGAGGATACATAGAAGTTACCATCTGTGAGGAACAGGCCCTTAGCAGGCACTGAATCTATTGGTGCCTCAGTCTTGGAATTCCTGGCACCCAGAATTGTGAGCAGTAACTTTGTTGTTGTTTATGCAGTACCCAGTCTAAGGTACTTTGTTTAGTTGTCCAAACTGACTTAGACCTCCTCCTAGCATAAGGACCATATTTCTCAGCGCTTTGAAGCTTGTATGGCCACCAGTGAAATGTGAAGGAATATAATATGTGCTGTGTCTGAGTTGTGCCCTTAAAGGGAAAGGGCGGGCCCTCCGCTGTTTTCTTTCTCCTTTCCTGCTGGAATGTGAAGACAGGAGTTGGAGCAGCCACCTTGAACCATGAGATGCAAGCCATTCATCGAAGGTGGCGGAGCAACCAGACAGAAGGACCAAGTGTCCCTGACGGTTGCTGAGCTGTCATACCAGCTGTGGACTGCTGCCAGAACTTTTGTAGGACACAGGAATGAACTGTAATTCGTTTAAGCCACTATTTAAGTCTCTCTGTTGTAACATCTGAATTGCTCTGTATTCTCATGTAATACTTGTTTTAGAATACCTGTAACAACAGAAAATTATTATTTTTTAAGTCAGGAAAAATCTTATGCGTAATTCTATGACCCAGAGTCAGCCACGTGTTAACTGACATCTTAGTGAACGTTGTAGCATGCTTCCCTCAGCCTCATCCCCACCTCCACCTTCACGATGGGATGCTCACTTGCCCAGTGCCTGGAGTGTCAGCTGCCAGTGGTTCTAGCCAGGCCTCACTCGTCCCCTCCTCCACCTTCATGATGACATGCTCACTTGCCCA
Source organism: Plecturocebus donacophilus (assembly GCA_004027715.1). Classification (NCBI taxonomy): domain Eukaryota; kingdom Metazoa; phylum Chordata; class Mammalia; order Primates; family Pitheciidae; genus Plecturocebus; species Plecturocebus donacophilus. Next base: position 10,172 of record PVKP010045483.1, on the reverse strand, counting down.
GTGCCTTGAGTGTTAACTGCTGATGGTTTTACCCAGTCATCGACCTTGGCTTCACGGGGACACCTGCGTCCAAGAATCTGTTGCTGAGAGGGTACCAAAGTCCAGCCTTCCTGCCTCAGTTGGGACAACTCTGAAGGGCCATCCTAGCTCTAGAGCTCAATGTGGAAATGACTAAGGTCTCTCTTGTGACTGCATTACAGTTTACTTCTCCCTTTGTCAATCCAGCTTCCCTCTCCTCTGGCAGGTATTGTTCCCAAGGGCACTTCATAACAAACCCACATGCAAATCTCAGAATCTGTGTGCCAGGGAACCTGACCTATGACATATATAGATTTAGAGATTTGAGATTATAATACTTTTTCGCTAAATATCTTGCTGGGTAGTCTCCATTTGCCTTTCCAGACACACACGCCACTGCCCTCCATCCACCTCTGTGCTGGGAGGCTGACCATGGTGGGCTACATTAATGAGCTCCTTTGCCCTCTGCCTTCCAGTTGGATGCTGCCAACGGAAGGTATGGATAGGAGATCAGATGGTTGGAGGACAGAGACTGGGATATCCCTCCTTGCCAGGCTGTGTGTTAAAAGAAGCATCATTCTTCTACTAAGTCCACAGCTCATGGTGTGAGGTCTTCTCCTAGAGCTGCAGGTGTTGCTATGTGCTGGTCATTGCTTCCTCCAACCCTTTCATGCCTAGGAATGGAAATGACTCCCAGTGCTGCCAGCCTTGGGGTGCTTCATCAGTCTCCCTGGTTTCTTATCGTTGCCCACACCTTTGCAAATAGTCACTCTTCTCAATCACTCCATTTGAGTGTGCCATGTATTTTCTGGCATGACCAGGACTGATACAAAGATGAACTGAGAGCATTTCCCTACTTCTTTTTTTTTTTTGACATGGAGTCTCGCTCTGTTACCCAGGCAGGAGTGCAGTGGTGCGATCTCGACTCACTGCAACCTCCGCCTCCCGGTTCTTGCAGTTCTCCTTCCTCAGCCTCCCGAGTAGCTGGGACTACAGGTGCATGGCGCCACGCCCGGCTAATTTTTTGTATTTTAGTAGAGACGGGATTTCACTGTGTTGCCCAGGCTGGTCTGGAACTCCTGAGCTCCAGCAGTCCGCCCTCCTCGGTCTCCCAAAGTGCTGGGATTACAGGCATGAGTCACTGTGTCCAGCCGCTTTTTTTTGCTTGTTTGTTTTGTTTTGTTTTTGAGATGGAGTCTCACTCTGTTACCCAGGCTGGAATTCAGTGGCACGATCTCGGCTCACTGCAACCTCTGCCTCCATGGTTCAAACGATTCTCATGTCTCAGCCTCCGAAGTAGCTGGCACTACAGGCATGTGCCACCACGCTTGGCTAATTTTTTGTATTTTTAGTAGAGATGGGGTTTCATTATGTTGTCCAGGCTGGTCTTGAACTCTTGGCATTTCAGGTGATCCGTCCGTCTTGGCCTCCCAAAGTGCTGGGGTTGTAGGTGTGAGCCACCGCACCCGGCCTCCTGCTTCTTAATGATTCTTCTAAAGCATGATTTTTATTGGCCGTGTGTAATTTCATCATGTAGACTTAACAAGTATTTCTTTAATTCCCTATTGTTAAAGTATATATACACATTTTATATTGATTTTTATCACAATACATCAAAGCATTTATTATGCCATTAAAAATTTCCAATAAACACATTTTTAAATGACTGTTATATGATGGCTAGACCATGAACCTTGAGTTGTTTATTCAGTAGTGGTAAGAGATTTGCTCTAATCCATCTGATTTCTTTTGTACAGGGTTTGTAATGACTAAAGAAATATTTTCAAGATGACTAGGCTGGCTATACTCTAGCTACCACAGAAGAAAGCAAGGCTCTGGCCCAGTCCCACCGCATTAAGATCCCTCGTTCAAGGCTCTTTATTAAAACAGCTACACAAACTGGTGTACACAATACTTTTACTTGGATCTAACATCCTTTATGTTTTCTGGGCCAGACTTTGTGTGGATGTTGGATAATGGGCTTGGTGGCCCTTTTATATTACTTGTGTACTTGTAATTCTAGAAAAAATACAAAGCATTTAGTGGGAAGGATTTGAAAGAGAATACAGTTTGATCACCATGTAACTTGAGTAAAAATAGCACCATAATTGAAAACACTAAGAGTAGGGTTTGAAGCAAAGAGAATAAGACTGGAACAAAGTAACCATGAACTTTTAAATTTTGGGCTGCTAGTTCTCTTCATTATTCAGCAACCCTTTGTAAGATACTGTCTTAGTCCAGGTGAGGGCTTCCTTCTCGGTTCAAAGACAGCTGTTGTCTTGCTATGTCCTTACACGGTGGAAAGGGTGAGGGAGCTCTCTAGGGCCTTATAAGGGCATTAAGGGTAGAGAAAAAACTCTTTAGATTTTTTTTTTTTTTTTTTTTTTTTTTTTTTTTTTTTTTTAAGAAAAGTGCTTTCTAAATTTCTCTCACTCAACAACAATCAATACAGACCTGTGACCAAATGTAGGTGGTTCGAGGGGTGGGTGGGTGGAGGAGAAGCGTCTCCCCACCACCGAGTAAGCAATTCGTTTTGTAGTAGATACCAACTGGGTATCCTCCAATTCAATTCTGACACTCTCTACTTGGAGATAGCATCAGATTATTACTAGAAAGAGGTCCTGATCCAGACCCCAAGAGAGGGTTCTTGGATTTCTCACAAGAAAGAATTTAGGGCAAGTCCACAGAGTAAAGTGAAAGCAAGCTTATTAGGAAAGTAAAGGAATAAAAGAACGGCTACTCCAGAGACAGAGCAGCCCCAAAGGCTAGTGGTAGCTTATTTTAATGGTTATTTCTTGATGACATGCTAAACAAGAGGCGGACTGCTCATGCCTCCCCTTTTTAGACCATATAGGGTAACTTCCTGACGTTGCTATGGCATTTGTAAACTGTCGTGGTGCTGGTGGCAGTGCGGCAGTGAGGACGACCAGAGGTCAGTCTTGTTGCCATCTTGGTTTTAGTGGGTTTTGGCTGGTTTCTTTACTGCATCCTGTTTTATCAGCAAGGTCTTTATGACCTGTATCTTGTGTTGACCTCCTGTCCCATCCCGTGACTTAGAATGTCTTAAAAGTCTGGGAATGCAGCCCAGTAGGTTTCAGTCTTATTTTACCCAGCTCCTATTCAAGATGGAGTTGCTTTGGTTCAAATGCCTCTGACAAGATCCCACAGGTTGGGGGCTCAGTCCCCAAGGTTCCCTCCCAAATCCCAGAAATCAGTAGCAAGTTTGAATCTCTGGAACCTCTGACCAACTGGCTGGCTTCAAGTAGGGGTTCCCATGACCCCCTGTTTGAATTCAATTAATTTGCTAGGGCAGCTCACAGAACTTGGAAACTTACATTTACTAGTTTATTATAAAGGATATTACCAAGGATACAGATTAGAGGTGCATAGGGCATGGAGCTTCCATGCTATCCTGGGCATACTACCCTCCAGGAACCTCCAGGTGCTTAGCTGTCTGGAAGGTCTCCAAACCCTGTTAATTTATTTATTTCTATTTTTATTTTTTAGTATTTTAAAATGGAGGCTTCATTCAATAGACACGATTGATTAAATCATTGGCCATTGGTGATCAGCTTAATATTTAGCCCCTCTCCTTTTCCTGGAGGTAGGAGGTGGGGCTGAAAATCTTAAACCTCTCCACATGCCTTGGTCTTTCCAGTGACCAGCCTCCATCCTGACGCTACCACCTAGGGGTTGCCAGGTATCAGTCAATCATTAGCATACAAAAAGACATCACTCTGGAGAGTCTAAGGATTTTAGGAGTTCTGTGCTAGAAAACTGTGATCAAAGACCAAATAGATATTTGTTGGTTTTCTTTCTTTTTGAGACAGGGTCTTGTTCTGTTGCCCAGCTAAAGTGTGGTGGCATGATCATGGCTCACTGCAGTCACAACCAACTGGGCTCAAGTGATCCTCCCACCTCAGCCTCCTGAGTAGCTGGGACCACAGGCTCACACCAGCATGCCCAGCTAATTTTTTGTATTTTTTTGTAGAGATGAGATTTCACCATGTTGCCCAGGCCTGTCTCGGACTCCTGAGCTCAAGCAATTGCCTGTCTCAGCCTCCTAAAGTGCTGGGATTTCAGGCATGAGCTACCATGCCCAGCCCAGATATATATTTGTCAATATCACAGACATTAATCCCATTCATGAAGGCTCAGCTCTCACAACCTAATCACCTTTCAAAGGACCCACCTCCAAATGCCCTCATAGTGGGGATTGGATTTTAAGATAAGAATTTTAGAGGGACATAAACATTCAGACCATACCAGATCTCTTTACTTAGGTTAACCTTGATTTAGTAATACAAAAAACACTTAAGCGTATTCATTCATTCATTGTATTTGATAAATATTTATCAAGAACCTATTGTATTTAAAGCACTGGGATATGGCTGTGAGCAAACTGGAAAAATTACCCACTCTCATAGCACTAGCATTTCTCAAGGGAGTGGGATAACTAGCAAATAAACAAGATAATTGTGAACTGCGACAAGTCCTAGAAGGAAATAAACAGGATAATGAAAGACAGTAAGTGCAACAGGGCACTTCAGATTGGATGGTCAAGGATAATACAAACCTCATTTTATGTGTTATGAAAGGTAGTGTGTTTGAATGGAGTGAGAGAACTGAACTGAAATCCAGCTTTATGACTTTGTACAAGTTTCTTAACCTTGCTGAACACCATGACAGGCTGAAAATATAACAAGATCATGAATAATAATAATAATAATAATCCCTATTACTTACAGTAGTAGCAGAATTAAATCAGAGAAAACTCCTAGCATTGTAAGCATGACTTTCTGCCAGGCCCCACATAAATAACAATTTCCTGTTAACCTTTCCTAAAATTACATATAATCTGAATTCTGTAATACCCATTTCCAATGATGTAATTTTAAGAAACTGTTCGATACACCTTTGAATCAATTTAAGTCATCAAATATTTATTGAGCACTTACTATGTGCCTGTCTCTGGTGACATGCTGGTGAATAAAATAAACACTATCCCTGCCTTGTCAGGGCTTAATTATTGATCTTATTTGGCTGTGATTCAAGTCATTTCTGGCCACTAGTTCTCCTGACTAGTAGTAATGACTTTTTACCCCATTGGTATGCAATTTTGTGTGTGAAATAAACATGTAAAAAGGTATATAAAACGTAGGCCATAAATCTTAAAATATGATGGACCCTCTCTTACAAAACCCTATATACTTATTTATGTGTCTGATATAAACTTCTACCATTCTGCCACTAAAAATAACAAAGGAAACAGAAAAATAGAGGATAGGTTTTTGTTTTTGTTTTTGTTTTATATTTGAGACTAATTTGTGCTCAATCATCCAGGCTGGAGTGTAGTGGTGCAATCTCGGCTCCTTGCAACCTCCGCCTTCCAGTTTCCAGCAATTCTCCTGCCTCAGCCTCCCCAGTAGCTGGGATTACGGGCATGTGCCACCATGTCCAGCTAATTTTTGTATTTTTAGTAGAGATGGGGTTTCACCATATTGGCCAGGCTCCTCTCAAACTCCTGACGTCATGATCCACCCGCCTCAGCCTCCCAAAGTGCTGAGATTACAGGGAAGATAAATTTTGTTGTTGAGAGAGTCTCACTCTGTTGCCCAGGCTGGAATACAGTGGCACAATCATAGCTCACTGCAGCCTTGACCTCCCAGGCTCAAGTGCTTCTGCCACCTTAGCCTTCTGACTAGCTGGGACTACAGGCATGCACCACCATGCCCAGCTATTTTTTCTGTTTTTTTTTTTTTTTTTTTTTTTTTTTGTAGAGGTGGAGTCTGTTGCCCAGGCTGGTCTTGAACTCCTGGGCTCAAGCAATCCTCCTACCTTGGCCTCCCAAAGTGCGAGAATTACAGGTGTGAGTGACCATTCCTAGTAGAAGATAAAATTTGTGTCCACTGTTTGGTATCTGGACAGCCTTGTCTCTTCGCCCTGGAGGAGTAAAGCAGAGAGCCAGTAATGCAAAGTCACACAACTGGCAGTGACTCCTTGAATTTAGAACAGTTTGTTTTCTTTTCCTTGGCTTATTATTTGCTCACAGTGGTAGTGCCCATCTTGGTGCAGACCCAGGTTCCTAAAACTTGGCAGGGAAACTTGGTCTTATAGCTCTGGAAATAACCTCATATGGAAAGGATAAAGGATATCTATATTAAGCCAACATGAACATGATAATGATCAAATGCTAAAGGCAATTGTAACTCAAGCTAGGAACAACTTACAGATAGTTGCCATCACCACCATTTAACATAAATGGCCCATAATCCTTTTATTTCTAAACCTTGAGTTTTAAGTCAAGTTAATAAGCTGTTATATGAAATATGTTCTATATGTCTGCCTTGATAAATAAGCCTTTCATGACATATAAATCAAAATTATAAAGCTATGGTTTCCATATGACTATAAGTTAACAAAATATAAAAATGATTAAATTTAATAATTAGGCCTGTCTGGGTATTCTGATGATGTGGGAGCATTTTTAGATGAGTGATAAGATAAAATAATGAGTTATAATTTATTCTATAAAATTTATTTTCCTTGCTTTCATTTCAGCAAAATTATTAATTTTATTATAATCAAGATATTCATACCAGGCGTGTGGCCCATGCCTGTAATCCCAGCACTTTGGGAGGCTGAGGCAGAAGGATCAACTGAACCCAGAAAGTTCAGGCTACAGTGAGCTGTGATTGTGCCACTGCACTCCAGCCTGGGCAACAGGGAGAAACTTGGTCTCAAAAAAAAGAAAAAAAGATTAACTTCATTTTTTTCTATTGACAGTAATGATCTCAAATATTTTAAAAATGTGATTGTATTAAAATGTGCCTAATTTGAATATATTTTCATAAAAGTCAATTACAGCAATTGTAAAAATATAAAAGATTAAATTCTATATTTTTTAGAAATGTCATTTATCTTCTAAAATATCTCAAGTTGCCTATTCTAAGATGAACTACAAATTATAATTTATGAATGTATTTAAATTAATCTGAACATTTAAACTTTAATCTTTTGAAAATCTTGTAATTTAATCATAATATTTTTATGAAAATAAAATTCTTCATTTTAGTGCTAAGTGATTAGTTATCAAGGTAAAGAATTGGTATCACACTTGGAACATGTACAAATGTTCACATTTAAGAGTAATGTGAGTTATTTCTCTAGAGCCATACACTGAAAACCAGGGAGATACAAGATGATAGATGCTCAACACTTCCAGAAAGAAGCTTCCTTATGCAAGGATCTATTGCATTCCTTCTAAGAGAAAGGATTTGACAAGATAATTTCTCATTTCTTTCATCTAAGCATTCCTACTTAGATCCTCCCAGTAGTTGGAAGCAGGGTCCGTCTCCAAGACTAAAGAAATACAACATTTAGAAACAGTCATTTTTTATTTTGAGGACATAGGGCAAGATATACAAAGATTTCCCAGGGACCTGAGTAGTATTAGTCAAGAGAATGAATGGTTAGCATTGCGGATTGCATTTGCCAGTTCCAAGTGCCACGTCCTGAGTGACAGAGGCACTTAGATATATTCCTTAGTAAGTTAATTTTTTTATGTCTTTGTTCATGAGGACTTTACACAATGTGGGCCCCAAGCAGCAGGCCTCTTGCTTGGCCAAGGGCATTCCAGACAGGACTTTCAGTTATGTAAACCAGTAAATGTTTTCATGCTTAAGCTAGTTTAAACTAAAAAAAGAAAAAGAAAAAATCTTAAATCATATAAGTAGGTAGAAAATATGCCAGAAAATAAGATCCCATTCATGATAGAACTCTAAATAAAAATATCTAGAATTGAATGAACTTAGGTGATAAATATATACAAATGTGATAAACAGAATTAAATAAATGAATGTGATAAATAGATTATGTACAGAATAATATGGGAAGACAGTTTACAAGCCCTTATTGACATACATTTTAGAAAGCAGAAAACTTGAATAAGTGAGAAGAGGTGCTATGTTTTAGATGAAAAGACTCCATATTATAACAATATAAATTCATTTCAAATTAAATAATGCATTTACACAATTCTAATTGTAATGAAAATTATGATTGTTTCCCCAATACCCATTCTATGCCAGGTGTATGGGTGCCCCTGATTAATCCAAGCAAACAATTTAAATCCTTTCCTTAGTTATGATTGATAAGAGAATGGGCAGATGACAGGATTCACATTAGTGACCCACAAAAAATGGTTTGCTGGTAGCTTTTACTCTTCTGCCAGATGTGAATGAGGATGCAATGATCCAGGCTGCTTCTGGCAGCCATTCTATGCCCATGAGGAGATCTAGCTGCAGGGTGAACTTGACTCAGTGGATGGTAGAGCTGGAAGTTAGGAGATAAAAACACATCTGTTATTCAATGGTATTGATGGCCATTGCTTTGGGAAACCCTGAAATTTGATCTACCTTTGAACTCATGGTTATCAATGCCAATAAATTTCTACTGTTTAAGCCCCTTGGAATTGAGCTTTTGGTTATTGGCAGCCTAAAGCATCTTAACTGATATAGTCATCATTTATCTCCTAGGGATTTTTAAAAAAGAAACAACAAAAATTCAGAATGAAGAATCAAAAATTCTACATTAATTTTAGCAGTCTAATTTAATAGAGATATAGGCCAGTTAGGTTAATGAAATAGGAAGTCTAGATAGAGATTTATTTGGCGAACAATGCTGAGAACATGGATAATTATTTGGAAAAATAATAAATTTACTTCCTCCTACAAAACAAATCATATCTAGATTAAAAGATTAAACTATTAAAGAACTGGAAGAACATATAGACACCAAGTCTTGGAGTTCGTAAGGGACCAATAAGCTCAAAGTCAAATAAAATATGAAGATGTAGGATAGTCTTGAAGTATTTAAAACTTTATATGCCAAGGAATACTATAAGCAAAAGGTGACTTGTTAAATGAGAGTTGAAATATATGTATTATAAATATAATATTAAATATTTGAAATATAAAACACCACAAAAAATCCAAATAGAAAAAAATTCCAGGTAGCTCACAAGAGAAGAAAAAAACATTGATCTGCAAATACATGCAAAATGTTTAATATCCCTAGTAGTTAAGAAAATTTAATATAAAGAGAGAACTTTTTTAAACCATCAAATTGACAAAGAATAAAAAAAGAGAGATCCAAGATGGCCGATTAGCAACAGCTCAAGAATGTAGCTCCCAGTGAAAGCGCAGAGAATGAGTGGACGCCGCACTTTCCGACAAATTTTTGTTGCCCACAGGCTGGGAGATTCCCGGCAGAGGAGACACACGGGTCCCCAGCGCAACTCTTTTGCCGGTGCCCCAGCACGGCGCTTCCCGGTGCGGAGTATACGGGACGGACGGGCTCGGCTGGTCCCATCCCCACAAGGAAAACGGCAATTGGAAGCGCTGAGGACTGAGAATTTCATAGCAAGCACAGCGAACCCGGGAAGGTCCGGCTCTGTGGGGAACGGGCGTCCGCCAAAGGAAAACTAAGAAACAGAAAAACTTCATCACTGGGTGGAGAGAGATCCAAGATGGCCGCGTAGCAGCAGCTCAGGATTATAGCTCCCAGTGAAAGCGCAGAGAGCAAGTGGATGCTGCAATTGCAGACGAATTTTTGATGCCCACGGACTGGGAGATTCCCAGCGAAGGAGCCACCCGGGTCGCCAGCGTGACTCTTTTGGCCGGCGCGACGCTTCTCAGTGCGGAGTGTACGGGACTGGGTACCCAAAGGCTCGGCTGGTCCCATCCCCACAAGGAGAGCAGCAATTGGAAGTGCTGAGGAGAGAGCGAGCACAGCTGAACCCAGGAAGGCCCAGCTCTGTGGGGAAGGAGCGCCCCCTGAAGGAAAACTAAGAAATGGAAAAAACTTAATAACTAACAAGCCAGACGTCCACTCAGAGACCCAATCTGAAAGTCGGCAATTACAAAGACGACAGGTGGATAAATCCACAAAAATCGGAAGAAACCAGTGCAAAAAGGCTGAGAACACCCGAAATCAGAATGCCTCTCCTCCTACAGGGGATCGCAGCTCCTCATCAGCAAGAGAACAAGGCTTGACGGAGGATGAGTGTGATGAACTCACAGAATCAGGCTTCAGAAGGTGGATAATAAGAAACTTCTGTGAGCTAAAAGAACATGTTCTAACCCAATGCAAAG
>PVKP010045482.1:0-16115 GCA_004027715.1 Plecturocebus donacophilus | reverse complement strand
TCCTTTTTTCTTTCATTTTCCCTTCTCCTCCTCCTTTTCCTTCTCTTTCTCCAAGACCACATAGGATTTACGGCAAGAATTACTTGCTTTAATATTTTTAATTGCATTAATCTAATTTACCACATTAGCATGTTAAAGTAAAAAACCCTGGTAATTATTTAAATAAATGCATATAAATGAGTTATAATTCAAAATCACCCCTGATCAAAAGTAAAACCAAAGATATATTTTACCAAAGTAAATATGATTCTATCAGTTAGGATCCCCAGAAAACATAGAAATTATCCTAGGTATTTCAAATGAGGGGAATTTAACAGAGAGATGATTTATTCAGGTATTGGAAGGCACAAAGAAAAATTATTTAATGAGGTAATTCGTATGTAATAAATTACAGGAGCAGTTGTCACCACTGGGCTAAAGTTACCTGAATTTTAATGTGGACCAAAATTTAATGTGTGTGGGAAATAAATGCTAACTCACTGCTGGGGGCGGCTCGGAGGGCCTCCCCCCACCCCCACACACCCCAAATGACAGGTGCTCAGAGCTCGGGCTGGGGTCACCCTGTATGTGTGGTGTGGTATCGGGAGCTGCGGAAGAGCCCCCACCTAAGAACAAAGCAGGGGAGCGAAAAAAAATCATAAATAAAAAGGAGTAAGTCTTATATCACACCTTTTAAATGACAGGTTTAGACAGCATGTTAAAATAAGGTTATGTATATATGTATATGTGATATATTAATACATATACAATACTTCCCTTTACATTATATATGTTAATCATTATATATATAATATGTAAAGGGAAATGTTTCCCTTTACATATTTTATAATGTAAAGGGAAGTATTGTATTTACATTATATATAATGTACAGTATATATAATGTAAAGGGAAGTATTGTATTTACATTATATATAAAATATATATATATTCCCTTTACATTATATATAAAATATATATATATATATATTCCCTTTATATTATATATAAAATATGTAAAGGGAAACATTTCCCTTTACATATTATATATATATATATATTTAATACTTAACATATATAATGTAAAGGGAAATGCTGTAACTATTTGGAGGTATAATAATTGTCTAAATTAGAACCCCTGATGCATTCCACAAAAAATATTAAGTCTAGTGTGCATTTAGTATAGTACTAGATGTAAGATCAATAGATATAAAAACTAATGGTCTCTTTTCTCTAAATCAGCAATACTTAAGATTTTTACAACAACGTAAGGTACACAGGAAGAAATCTAACAAATATGTGCACAACCTCACAAGAAAATTATACATTTCTTTTTTTAATATAAATTATATATTTCTTTTTTTAATATAGAAATATATTGAAATACATTCCATACTAAAAATGAGAGATATTCAGTATATAATGCTGTCGAATCTCCCTAAATTAGTCATAGATGCAATGAAAATCTCAATACAGGTCTTTGTAGACATTGGTGAAACTATTCTAACATTTACGTGGAAGAACAAGGGACCAACAGAGGCCATGACTCTGGAGGACGACCTCCAGGCTCTCGAATCTCTGTTCACAAACCAGGGGTGGGGCTGCTGCCAGGACAGGAAAGAGCCTGCTGGACCAGAAGAGGGAACCCAGAGAAAGAACCAGGACAGGATGGCACTGTGACTCTGCCGGGGAGGAAGACGCATTCAGCGTGTGGCCCAGAACTTCTGCTTATCCGTGCGAACCCAAACAAAAAGGAAAAAGAAAAGATGCATTTCTGCATCCCAACTTCATTTACAATGTTGAAAACATTGGTCACAGATTATTTGAAGAATTAAAAGAGGCTGGGCATGGTGGCTCATACCTACAATCTGAGCACTTTGGGAGGCTGAGGCGGGTGGATCATTTAAGCCTAGGAGTTCAAGACCAGCCTGGGCAACATGGTGAAACTCCATCTCTTAAAAAAAAAAATCTGGGTAAGGTGGCGCACACCTGTAGGCCCGGCTACTACCCAGGAGGCTGAGGTGGGAGGATCTCTAAAGCCCAGACAGTTGAGGCTGCAGTGAGCCATGTTTGCACCACTACACTCCAGCCTGAGTAAAAAGTGATAACCTGTCTCCAAAAAAAAAAAAAAAAAAAAAAAAAAAAAAAAAAAAAAAAAAAAAAAAAAAAAAAAAAAAAAAAAAAAAAAAAAAAAAAAAAAAAAAAAAAAAAAAAAAAAAAAAAAAAAAAAAAAAAAAAAGAAAAAAGAAGGATTAACAGAAATAAAGCCATAAATATTCTAAAATAAAACACAGAAATACTTGGATTGCTTAAACACACAAAAGGACTAACCGGAAAGCATTTTAAGAAGAAAAACGTATGTTTATGAAATGACATCATTAAAAATAGAGAAAAGCCACAAAACAAAATAAGATTTTTACAGTAAATCTAATCTAGGAAGAATTAGCATCTGGAATAGTAATCTCCTATAAATCCACAAGAAAGAGACAAAGCAAGCAATGGAAAATGGAGATAATACATAAAAACACATCCCACACAATAGGATACATTAATGGCTAGCAAAAATTTAAAATAATGGCCAAACTCTTTGTTCATGAAGAAATGCAAATTAAAATCACATTAAACGTATTTCCAGCCGGGAGAAGTGGCTCACTGCTATAATCCCAGCATTTTGGGAGGCCGAGGCAGGCAGATCACGAGGTCAAGAGATCCAGACCATCCTGGCCAACATGGTGAAACCCCATCTCTACTAAAATTACAAAAATTAGCTGAGTGTGGTGGCACGTGCCTGTAGTCCCAGCTACTTGGGAGGCTGAGGCAGGAGAATTGCTTGAACCCAGGAAGCGGAGGTTGCAGTGAGCCGAGACCTCACCATTGTACGCCAGCCTGAGGACAGAGTGAGGCCCCCTCTCAAAATAAAAAATAAAAAACGAAAGTATTTCCATCCACCAGACTAATACAGATTAAACAGGCAACAGTACCAAGTGCTGGTGAGAATGTGAGTAATAGGAACTTTCACGCACTCCTGGTGGGACATGGGAACTGATAAAGATGACGTTGGAAACCGTGTAAGCCATTGCGAGGATGTGCTGAAGATGTCCATTCCACGTGGTCAGTAATTCCTTGCTTGGGTACCTCCCTGAGGAAAGGTTTGTCTATGAATGCCAGGCAGGGGCTGCTGGGAGGGGGCGTCTGGAGACATTTGAAGCTTCCTTGCATATGTCAGTGAGGAAGAGTATAAACCTGGGTAGATCTCAAAAGCAACACTGAATGAGAAGGAAAATAACATATAGGCATATGATACTAAGTAAATAGAGCTCCCTCATTGAAAATGTTACAATATATCTTTTAGGGATAAACCCAAACAGTTAAAATGTAATTTAAAAAAAGGAGGGGGGGTGCTCCTGGTAAATACAAAATTCACAGTGGGGTTTACCCTATATAGACTTCCAGAGGGGCAGAATGGAGGAGTGGGGTCACACAGTGACCTTCATTTTCTTGACCTTGATGGCAGGTGCATTCATACCTTTTGTTTTAATACTTTTGCTAGATACATTGCTTGTGCACATCAATCAATATAGTTTTTAATGGGATTAATGTACAATGATGTAATGAAAAGAAACAAATGCTTAATAGTAGCTCATATTTCTGGTGCCTTTTCACAGTGCTTGGGGCTCTTCTTGTCTTTGCAAGGTCCCTAGGAGGGAGACAGTGCTGCTATTCCCATTTGATAGATGAGAAAAGTGAGGCACCAGCTGGAACCAGCGTTGGTGTGGCTGCTACATCATCCCATGTCCGTCTAGAATAAAACGTGCTGCTGATGAAACCAGCTGAGATGAGGGGCCAGCTTGGAGGACACGGCCCTGAAATTAGCCAGCCCTGTGCTGCCTCTGAGAAGGTCACACCAAAGTGGCCAACACCCACTCCCTGAGGGAGCCAGAGGCCGCCTGAGCGCAAAGGGGATGCTTGACAGCTGCGGTTCTGTCTGCAGCCAGGGCTGCACAGGACCCGATCCAGGCACCTGCAGAGCTGCATCTTTTCTGGAGGCTCCAGGAGAAGATCCATCCCCAGCTTCTGTTAATAGCAACATCCTCATTCCTTGGCTCCTGACTTCTTCCTTCGTCTTCAAAGCCAGCAAAGACAATCAAGTCCTTCTCACTGGACGTGCCTCTGAAACTTTCTCCCACCTACCTCTTCCACTGGTAAAAAGCTTGGGGTTGGGGTGGGGGGGTCCATTGGGCCCATCAGGTGAATCTCTTTGTCTTTAAGGCAGCTGATTAGCAGACTTAATTCCATCTGACACATAATCCTCAGATTCACCAGGGCTGAAATGGAGGGAAAAATGCTAAGGGCAGCCAGAGAGAAGGTTTGGGTTACCCACAAAGGGAAGCCCATCAGACTCACACCAGATCTCTCGGCAGAAACCCTACAAGCCAGAAGAGTGGGGGCCAATATTCAACATCCTTAAAAAAAACAATTTCCAACCCAGAATTTCATATCCAGCCAAACTAAGCTTCATAAGTGAAGGAGAAATAAAATCCTGTACAGACAAGCAACTGCTGAGAGAATTTGTCACCACCAGGCCTGCCTTACAAGAGCTCCTGAAGGAAGCACTAAACATGGAAAGGAGCAACCAGTACCAGCCACTGCAAAAACACACCAAACTGTAAAGCCCATCAACATACTATGAAGAAACTACATCAGCTAACGGGCAAACAACCAGCTAGCATCAAAATGGGAGGATCAGATTCACACATATCAATATTAACCTTAAATGTAAATGGCCTAAATGCCCCAATCAAGACACAGACTGGCAAATTAGATAAAGAGTCTTTTGCTGTTTAAAGTAGTAAATGGTTCGAGGAATTAGGGCTTGGGCACCTGGGGGTCATCGTTCTGTCTATCCTGGGTAAGCTACATCCTGCAGCAGAACTTTCTCTGCTCAGCCTCGGGTGATAGCAAGTTGGGGGCTGCCCATGAGCCAATGTATTCTTTCAGGTACCTCTGTCAGGAGGGCGGGACCCTGCGGCCTGCAGAGGAGCCCGTTCAGCCTGTCAGTTACGCTGGGAAGCCTGTGGCACCTCCATGTGCCACATTAAGATGCCCATCAGCCCTGGATACCTCGCTGCACGTTCTGGGACTGGCAGGTGGGGTGTAGGCTGGGAGGGCCACCTAGGGGAGGGTGGGAATGGACACTGCCCAGCCACTGAGAGCACCCAGGGGTGTCAGGGTGAGACATGAAGGGGAAGTGGTAAGGGGGCTGGGGGCAGGGAGGCACCAGCGCAGAGCAAACCGGGCCTTGCTCCTTCTCAGTGCCCTGAACCAGAGCTCAGAGCCTCACCTTGGTGAGGTCACCTCAGACGTCCATTCTGCAGCCGCTGGCCTCCCTGGGCAACCCCCTCACGGTGTAGCCTTTCCAGCGCCCCTCCCCAGCGAGGGCCCAGCTGCTACATGACGGACCCATCCACGGGGGATGCAGGCAGGCCTGGGCCAGCCCCGCAAATGATCTCATGATAATTCAGTTCCTCTGAGTGCCTCATTGCCCTCTCTCCTCCGTTTCTCTTTAACTAGTTTACGAGCCTTCCAAATTGGACTGTGAGCTCTTTAAAAGAGAGCTGCGTTTCCCGCTTGTATGCCACGCACCATTTAGCTTGGGGTCAGCCACGCAGTGTGTGTGCAAAGATAACTGATCCAGAAATGGAGAAAGCCTTTCTGATTCCAGCACTGCCCGCCGGTGGCCATCACATCAAGGCAAGCCCCTTCATCCTCCATTCCTCACCTCCGTCATGCCTTCATGTGCAGTGTGAGGGGAGTGGGTATGCAGCCCCAGAGGACCCCTCCACTCTAACCCTGGGGGCCCCACCTTGATTGGGCCAAGCACCCTTAAACCCTGGACCCTTCCTATCCAAGTCAAGGCCTGCAGCCCCGTAGCGTCAGCATCCCCTGAGAGCTGTTACGTCCGCCCAGCCTGGCCAAATAAGGCTCCACATGTGAGCAGCATCCGTGGGTCACCCACGCGGAGGCTTCAGAGCCCTGCGTCCCATCCCTGGCACGGTACCCACCGGGTTCCATAAGAATCAGTCGAGGGCCCACTGAGTGGAGGACTCCAAGCCCTTCACCATGGCGGCTCTGCTTCTGCTTCTGGGAAGGGTCTGGATGGGTCCCTAGAGCTGCAGTAAAGACACACCACAGCCTGGGTGGCTTTCCTGTCTCACAGTTATGGAGGCAGAAGCCCAAAATCAAGGTGTCCATGAGGTCGGGTTTGTCTGAAGCCCGAGAGGGAGACTCAGCTCCAGGCCTCCCTGGAGCTCCCTAGTGTGCAGGTGCGATCATTTCCTGGCGTCTCTTCTCACCATCTTTCCTGTGTGCCTGTAGGTCCCTGCATTCAAATTTCCCTGTTATGGGGATACTTGTCATATCGTCTCAGGGGCCCACTCTTCCCCCGTGTGACTTCCCTTAACTAACTGTGCCTGCAATGACCCTGTTTCCCAGCAAGGCCACGTTCTGAGGCCCTGGGAGTTAGGACTTGCAGGATGAATTTAGGAGGACACAACACCCAGAGCCAGACCTCTGAATCTGTTTCAATGACTTCCCCGTGGAATTCTGGAGCAAGGCCTGATTTGGGAACTTCTGGACCCAGCAGCTAAGGCTCTCAAGGCCTGAGTGCAGTGCACGGTGCATGGGGCACAGGTGGAGAGGGCCGCTGTGCCCAGATGTTTGTCCCCAAGGCTCCAATCTGCAGCTCCTTCCACCGGGGAGGGTGGCGTCGGTGTCCCCTTGTGGCCGGTGGCTGAGATCCATCACTGACGTGAATGGACCCACTGGGGCTGCTGAGTGCTTCCCTCCTTTTTCTTCTCTACTGTTCTGTTCCCAGGATGTAGAGTTCCCCAGAGGGCTTCCTGGGTGGCCTTTTCCTGCCGGTGCCTATGTGGAAAGGCCAGCACTGCGCCTGGGCCCCTCTAGGCTCTCAGGGCCTTCCCGTGGCATTGGTTTGTCTCGGTGTGGGTGTGCAGCTGCCCTTTCGGCAGTCTGCTTTCTTACTCGGATGCTAACACATTTTTTAAACACAGACCTGCCGAGAAGCTTAGCTGCCCCTGATGTAAGAAGCTCCCGCCCCCATCAAGAAAGAGCCTCCTCCCTGCAGCAGAGCCCACTGGGTGAGGAGGCAGCAGGAACCTGGAGCCCATGCACACCTCGGAGGTCCAGAGGCATTCACTGTGTTGTCACTGGGGATCTGGCACTGACGACCATGACAGGGGACGCGCCCTGTGGAAGGTGGCTTCACTGTCTGTGTGAGGACTGTAGGAATCAACCAGCCCCCGTAAACTGCGAAGCACTCTCAGGAAAACAGTGCCCCTGACATTCCCCATCTTCAGCCAGTTCCTCTTGCAGGGGGGTTGTTCCCTAACGTCTCAGGCTTCAGACTCAAAATGTGGATTCATTCTTCTCTTAAACTCCCTAAATCCCATCAGGGGCCAAACCCAATCGGTTCTTTGAACCAGAAAATCATGTCAGCCCTAGGCAATACATAGTTCAGCAATTCCCAGAGACCTGCATCGAACAAACCTGCAATCTAACAAGGACCGTCAGGGTGAGTCATCCAGGCTTCCCCACCGTGTTCATCTGAACACTGAGAACTCCAGGATCTGTGAATGTGGATGTGGATGCTCCAGACCCTGAGCTCCTCTCTGCACTGCCTGCACAGAAAAACTCTTCCAAGCAAGGGGTGACTGTGGGCAGAAGAATAGAGGGGAGAGTTCGCTGCCTGAGAAACAGGGCTTTAACATCATTCTAGAGAACAAAGAAGGAAGGGCCGATTTACAAAAGATCCCTATCTAATCACCGCAGCGGCCCTGCAGGACCATCCTTGATAATGGTTGCCTTTTCATTCATTGCAGAGTGTGTGCACAGAGGGAATGAGCCTTCATTTCTGGAATAATAGTCCATAATTGAGATCTTCCATTTAGCAGACAGCCTCTCCCTCATTTAGTCAGGAACAGTGGAGTCTGACGGCTCCGCCCGGAGCTCCTCGGGGAGTATAGATGGCGTGGAGAGGTCAGTGTGAAAGGCAGGGGGCTTACACGCTGTCAGAGTCCTCTCCACCATGACTGAAGCACACGGTTTTAATCAGACAGTGAGTCCACACCCCCCAGCCACTTCTTTATCTCTGCAGGAACATCTGGAGGAGCTGGCTGCCAATGCTTTAGGGTGTGGGAGGAGGTAACAAGCCCTCTCCCTTGGCTAACGTGAATTTCTGTAGTTACATAGAACTATTTATCAGCCAGGCCTGCTCTTTCGTGGTTCATAGTCTAGATCAAACCAGGTCTTTCTCTAGGCAGCCCACTAATGGACGTGCACCTTGGTGAGGTCACATTCTGGGCATCCCGAGCAGAAAGGAATTGAATATAGGGCACATTGTTGGATGGGCTGGAGACATAGGGGCTGAGTCTGGCATTTGTATTTAGGGTGTCCCACCACAACTGCCATCAGAAGCCACCCCAGAAACCCCACTATTCCCTATGACACCCATAAAGCTGGGACTGGATACCAGAAAGCTACTTGAACTGTTCCAACCACCTCAAACACATGATCCATGACGCCTGTTATGACCACCTCAAACACGTGATCCCAGGATGACTGTTACGACCTCAAACACTTGTATCCCATGACGACTGTTACAACCACCTCAAACACGTGTATCCCATGATGACTGTTACAACCACCTCAAACACGTGATCCCATGAAGATGGTTACAACCACCTCAAATGTGTGTCTCCCATGATGACTGTCATGACCACCTCAAACATGTGATCCCATGGTGGCTGTTACGACCACCTCAAACACGGGTATCCCGTGACCTTGCATGTCAAAAGCAGACAGAGGAGGATGGGCTCCGTTCCCCTCAAGGCCAGGTGAGAGAGGCAATTGCCAAAACGTTCTTTCCAGCTTTTTAGCTTCTGCTGGGACGAGAGTGAGAGGGAGGCTGAGAGCATGATGCCACGTCTGTACCATGCACTGCAGAAGCCGATGGTTGATCCCAGGCACAAGCGGGTGGGGTGTGGGCACATTTTCCAGTATATTATTCCAGTATTAAATCGCTGATGGTAGCACTGGAGCCCTCACCAGGGCCAGGAGGAGTCAGGCCTCCCTCGAGGACTGGGGCCCCAGTTTTCTCTACTTTCCACACCCTGTGCTTCACTGGCCATTAGGGACTAGTTGCGACATGTTTGTAGGGGTTGAACAAAGACCAACAACTAATTTTACCCAGAAAATTTCAATTCTGTCTCACTTGAATCCACTCCAGTCCGTAAAGGCCTGCTATTGGAAGGAGAAGGAGAACTTGAACATGGAGGTTGAAGGAAATCAAATCTCCCCTCTCGGACAATTGCCAAAGTAACTGCAAAACACACTCAGGGCGGAGAATTTGCTGCAGGTGATGTGTATGTTACTGTGCCTTCGGAGCCTGTGGGGAGCACCAATCCGAGCAGCCCTCGGGGCTCTTGGTGCAGGCCTGAGTAGCCGCCACCAGAATCACTTGAGTGACCCGTCTCCCCAGCAAAATGAGCACCCCGCAGCCCTGCGACTCCAGGGCCCTCGTCTGGGGCCTCATGGTGCAAGGCCTGGGCCCAGGTTCTGCGGGAGGAAGTCGGCGTGTCCCAGTGCCCCCTGAATCTCCTGCTGCGCCCTGAATCATTGCTGAGGCGTAGAAAAATGATGCCACGCGTCTGCCCACATTCAGAACGTAATTGAAGAGAAGACCACAGAGAGAGAGTAACATCCAAGTGTGAGCCCGCCCCTCGCCTCACCCTGTACCCCGGGAAGCATGTCCAATGGATCAACACGTCGTGCAGATCTGACCTGTTCTCACATGGATCAGCCGTTCCAGGCTTCGGAAACCAGGGTGTGACTGTGACCCAGGAGAGATGGGGAACAGCTGGGGGAACGTCACATTCTCCCCGCTTTCCAAAGGGATTCCTGGAAAGGAGAGCCCAGCCCAGATATCATGACCCCTTCCACACGCGGCCCTCCCTCTTGTCTAGGCTTTCCTCTCAGTCCGGGACCCTCGATGGCACCCACGCAGCCTTCCCTGCCCATTTCACTTCGCATCTTAAGTGACGCTTACCCAGAACCACCTCCCAGGCTACATCAGGTGCCCCTGTGTGCTCCCCAAAAGACTCCAGTTTCTCCTCAAGGGGGAATCAGAGGAGCAGGGAGCAGCGCGAGGGCCATGCCTATTTCCTGCGGGAACCGACACAGCTCTGGCACCCCTGACTCCAGCCACCCACACAGCTGGCCAGTCCACAGACAGCTGCTTCTTACCCAGCCTCCCCTCCTCTGTCCTTTGAAAAGCAAATACGACCCAATTCCCCCCAGCCAGCAAACATGCAGAACTCCACTGTCCACAGGATAAATCCTAACCGATGCCGGAACCTGAGCCACCTGGTCAGGAGCTGCAGTGCCCTGGGAGGTCCTCGGGCTCCGGCAGAAGGGGCGTTACCTGAGTCAGGGCTGAGGCTTGGGACACGTTTGCTTGTCGACCTCTGCCCTCTCCAGCTAACGCACTCAGCGTTGAGTTTTGATGCATCTTGACGAGGACTCCGTGATGACGTGGGTCGGCCGGGCAGGGAGCGGTGCAGTGGTGTTCAGTCCCATGGCCGGCACCACACCCACCAAGACTGCCGTCTACATTCAGGAACTTTTTTGTTACTAGAAGATTCGCCAAATGCAGATGTGATTTTATCAAAATGCTGAACAATTCGAAGTCAGTAAGACCTGTCCCCACATGCTTAGTTTGGGGCAAATTCTGCCCTGCCTAAGATAAAAGGCCTGAAGATTTCTCAGAAGAGTGGCATTTTGGGCGAATTATAAGAAGAGAATGTTCTTTTCTATTTAAAAAATGAAATAAACTTCCCCTGCAGATTGTTTACCTTTTTTTTTTTTTTGAGACAGAGTCTCGCTTTGTCACCAGGCGCCAGGTGCAGTGACACGATCTCGGCTCACTGCAACCTACGCTTCCTGGGTTCAAGCAATTCTTCTGCCTCAGCCTCCCGAGTAGCTGGGACCACAGGCGCTCGCCACCGCCCTCAGCTAATTTTTGTATTTTTAGTAGAGACGGGGTTTCACCATGCTGGCCAGGATGGTCTCGATCTCGTGACCTTGTGATCTGCCTGCCTCGGTCTCCCAAAGTGCTGGGATTACAGGAGTGAGCCACCGCGCCCGGCGTGTTTACCTTTTTAAAACTGGATAGAAATCACATCCCAGCACAAAACACCCCTACACAGCAGTGATTACGACGTGTGTCACGGGTGCAATGCTTAAATATTTCAATTCAACAAGTGTTTATTGTGCACCTACTATGAATCCAATCATCTCTGAGCACAGAGGAAGATGATTTTTAAAAAAGAAAGTATATGAAATACTGACATTGAATGACAATGAGCTAACCAGGACAGAACCATATAAATAAGTGTTGAGTCTTCCTCCTGGAGGAGGCGAGGACTCCTGGCACCAGGTCACTGGCAGCCATGACTCATTCTGCCTGTGAGGAACCTGGAGCTGCTGATGTACAGATGGATTCTGGAGATCTTTTAAAGAGCGGAGGTCCTGGAGCTCTGAGACTACGGTGAACAGCTCCCTCCTCTCCTGTCCACCCTGGGTAGACATAACTACCACTCACCACTGTCCAAGTCTTCTTCATCTTCAGACCCAGGAAAGACCATACCTGTGGCTGAATTTGACCCAGGGACTGTACACGGAGGTGACAGGTGTGCTTATCTCCAAGTGCCGTCCTCGAAATGCCCTTCCCCACCAAGGCTGCAGAGAAGGCTGTGCACCTGATGCTTCCGCCTCAAGAAAGTGGAACCTCCATCAGCCTGGGGCCCTGGAATATGGTGTGAAACAAAGCCCCTGCCTCTGCAGGACAAGAAATATGGGCAGACAGAGATCTCTACCCGTGTGAGTGCGTGTGTGTGTAGGAGAGTGTGTGTATGTGTGTGTGAGAGAGAGTGTGAGTGCGTGTGTGTGTATGAGAGTGTGTGTATGTGTGTGTGTATGAGAGTGTGAGTGTGTGTGTGTATGAGAGTGTGTGTATGTGTGTGTGTGAGAGAGTGTGAGTGTGTGTGTGTATGAGCATGTGTGTATGAGTGTGTGAGTGGTGTGTGTATGAGACAGTGTGCATGAGTGTGTGTGTGGTGTGTGTGTGTGTGTTCATACTACTAGGATTCCAGGGTCATCAGTGACTGTGGTACAGTTTAGTCCATTCTGGCTGCTACCTCCCGTCCCACTCCCCACCTACATGTACCAAGTGAAGGTCTATTTTCTAGCTCTTGCTAAATGCAGGGAGATCTAAAAACAGAGAGAGAGAGAGAGGGATCAGGGATAATGGATCCAGTGGGCTTGAGTTTGTTTTTAATTGGATGTCTAAGATGTTCTTATAAAGATAAGGAATTTGGTCAACCTGATTGTAGAAACGTTCTTGGAGAAAAAAAGACATGATGACACGTGAAGAGTGCATACAATAGCCTTGTCTTGCATTGTTCAAAC
This sequence comes from Plecturocebus donacophilus, assembly GCA_004027715.1. Classification (NCBI taxonomy): domain Eukaryota; kingdom Metazoa; phylum Chordata; class Mammalia; order Primates; family Pitheciidae; genus Plecturocebus; species Plecturocebus donacophilus. Next base: position 3,596 of record PVKP010045482.1, on the reverse strand, counting down.
TTGACACTACTGATTTTCACATTTGATGACTCCAGAGTTCTTTTAAACATCTTTTGTGAGAATACAAGTCAGTCACTAGACAAAATTTCCTTGTTCGTTTGATGTTCCTGATGATTAGATTCAGCTGACAAAGTTTTGGCTGAATGCTGCGTAAATGATACTCTGCGTTTCCGGGGCCTCACACGCAGGTGGTCACGGCATGTGTCTGTCCTGAGTCAATCGTGTTAATTTTGAGCACTCGGTTAAAGTATGACCTGGTTTCTCCATTGTATAGTCGCTATTTTTGATTTTGCAAATTAGTAAATACTCGCTAGGGAGATTATTAGATTATATGAACACCCTTTTTCTCAACAAACATTCTCATATTTAGGATCCAGGATGATTCTTGCCTGAATCAGTTACTACTATGATGAGGGCCAGTGACGGTTTTCCGACTTTGGGTGTTTGTCAGTGGCTGTCCCACTCTAAGGAAAAGCCCTTCCTGTCCCTCCCTGTGCTCACTTGTTGGTTTATTGATGCATTTGTTTGTGTGTATTTGTGTCAATGTAGCCTCGTAGGTTCCTGTCCTATTGGATGGTAACGATCCATCACTTGCCACTGGCTCTGGTGCTCACACTGTGTGGCTTTGGCTGGGGGGCTCCAAGGAGCCGGCTTCTGGGTCCCTCAGGCTTGCCCCGTTGATTTCGAGGAAGTACTTCATTTCCAGCACAGTCAGTTGTCTAAGGCTCCGTCTGTGCCTCCTGATCAGGCCCTGAACCAGCCATTTTCTTTTCCGTGAGGTCAGCACAGGGGAGAAAGGGCAAAACAGAAGAAAGCTTCAAGTCACAGGAGACCGGGGGGGACCCCTAAACCCAACATAGTTTACACAAGACTACAGGGTGGCTCACTCCTGTGATCCCAGCACTTTGGGAGACTGAGGCAGGAAGGTCACTTGAGCCCAGGAGTTTGAGACCAGCCTGGGTAACATAGTGAAACCCCGTCTCTACAAAAAAAAAAAAAATAGATGGGTGTGGTGGTGTGCCTCTAGTCCCAGGGACCTGGGAGGCTGAGGTGAGAGGACCACCTGAGCCTGGTTAAAATAATCAGGAAGAAATCCATTCCAAAGTGAGGTCCTTTCTCCCTTCTCCTCTTCATTCTTTCCTTCCTCCCTCCGTCTCTCCCTCCCTCCCTCTTCCCCTCACCCTTCTTCCTTCCTTCCTTCTTCCTTCCCTCCCTCTCTTCCTCCTTCCCTCCCTTCCTTCCTTCCTCCCTCCCTCCCTTCCTCCTTTCTCCTTACTAACTGGGAAGCCATATGGTTGAGTGTAGAAAGGAAATGTCGTGGCATCTGATGTTCCTTTGAAACCAGGCTGGGTGCTCAGCAGTGACATAGCTTCTGGTTGATGATTTCGGTTCCCTGAGCCTTGGTCTCCCTGTCTGTAGGATAAGGACACTAAGGAGACCTACCTGGCACAGCAGGGTGGGAGGTGCATGGGATTGGAACATAGCCTGGTGACCTGGACCCCAGCCATTGTTATTTCCTCTGCGACCCCAAGCTGCAGGTTGGGCTGGAGGTGACCTCTGGGAACCCACAACCGGGGAAAGAGGCCCAGGAGACCTTGGCGGGAAGGTGAGGCGGCGGGTGCTGGACCAGTCTTCCTGCTGGGCAAGGGCAGGACTGGCTTTTCATAAGATTGTGCATTTCTGCAACATCAACTTTTCCAGGAAATGTGCTTATATTCGCAAAACATATCAAACAGAATAAAACTATCTAAACAACCGTGACTCAAAGGCTTGCTTCTGACTTAAGCAAATGGAGTTCAGTTTGCAGTTTGCAAATTCTTCCCTGGAGTTAAATTTTTGAGTCACTTTGCACAATCTTGCTCTTTAGAATAGTTTTCAAAGAGCGAAAATGCCTAAAGCAAAAATTCTCAATTACACAGCCACTTCCTTAGCTCACCCGCAGCCTGGCTCCCAAGGCAGGCAGGAGAGAGGGGAACAGTCTACCCACACCCCCCTCTGAAGACACCCAGCCTCCTCTGGAGGGGACGGGAGAGGCTCCTGGGCTCCTCCTGGGGCTGGAGGAAGTGCTGGGGAGGGTCCTGGGCTGCCAGCATGGCCTGGGCTCACCAGCCAGAAACGCAAAAGGCTTGCCATGGACAGGGTCTGGGGAAATGAGTCTTCTTTCTTTGCATTGCTTTTTGTTTTTGTGTGTGTGTGTGAAACGGAGTCTCACTCTGTTGTCCAGGCTGGAGTGCAATGGCGTGATCTCAGCTCACTGCAACCTTCACCTCCTGAGTTCAAGTGATTCTCCTGCCTCGGCCTCCTGAGTAGCTGGGATAGCAGGCACATGCCACCACGCCTGGCTAATTTTTGTATTTTTAGTAGATACAGGGTTTCTCCATGTTAGCCAGGCTGGTCTCGAACTCCTGACCTTGTTATCCGCTCACCTCAGCTCCCCAACGTGCTGGAATTACAGGTGTGAGCCGCTGTGCCCGGCCTATGTGTCCGTTATGTGCAGTGTGAATGTTTAACGGCTCCTGGAGAAGGTGTGTGTAGACCCTGAGCCTCAAAGCCACGCTGAGCAGCCTGGACACCACAGGGGTGGCTTATTCCTGCCCATCCCTCCTGCCTCCCGCACCTCCTTCCTCAGTCACAGACTCCTAGGGACAGACACAGAGAGGCATGCTCCACTTGGCATGCTCCTTTCTTGGGGCCTCTTGTCCCTGCCCTGGCCCCAGTGAGTGCCCCGAAGGGTGGGTAAAGACTGCAAGAGAAGGAGGTCTCTCTGTTGCAGAAGCTGCTCCCACCTCAGCTCGGGGCTGACCTCTGTGACAAACTGGGCCCTCCTGACCCCAGCGCCCACCGGACCTCTCTCCATATCCACCCTCTGATCAGCTCGGCTGCCTCCAGCCCTCCTTCCACCCACGATGCCTGCTCCGGTCTCTGGGGCGCCTGGAAACAGGAAGGTCCTTCCACCATAGCACTGGGCTTCCGACGTTCGTGGGATGAGGTCACGTCCCAGCCCACTGGTCAAGCCTGTGCTCCCACGTTGTCTCAGATGCTGTTTGTTACAGGTTTCCCCAGTGCCTGCTTCTGCCCCGAAAGGTGCCAGGAGGCATTGGCACAGTCCTTGCCACTCTCCTGGAGGAAGGCTGGGTGGGCCTCAGGTCAACACTGGGACTGTTCCAACAAGGGGGCTGGGCCCGGTGCCATCCTGGGTGCCGTCCTGCACCTCTCTCGGCAAATGACACCGTGGACCCTGCGCTCCTTCGCCAAACGCTCTTTCCTCCTGCCTTCCCGGACCCCTCTCCTGTCCCCTTCTCACTCCCTGCCCTCCTCAGGCTCCTGCCTGGCTCAACATCATTTTGGTGAAGTTGACACCTGAGTATCTGAAGCTCAGACCTTCCCTCCTCTTCTCTGTCCACACGCGCTCAGTCCCCTGCGCAGTCTCCTCCGGTCACCTGGTTCTAGTGCCGCCCATCTGCAGAGACTCCAAGATGTGGAGCTCCGGTCATGTATCTTCCACTGCTCCTCCCTCCCTCCCTCCCTCCCTCCCTCCCTCCCTCCCTCCCTCCCTCCCTCCCTCCCTCCCTCCCTCCCTCCCTCCCTCCCTCCCT
>PVKP010045481.1:0-16095 GCA_004027715.1 Plecturocebus donacophilus | reverse complement strand
ACCACATAACTGGAAGTAAATCACTCCCCAGCAATTGCATAGCATTTCACAGGTTTAAATAAAATATTGGTTGGCTGCTTGTTATTTTCATCCCCTATTCCTTCCTGTCTCCATTGTTAAGCACAATTATTGGCATAAAAGAGGTTTTTAATACCCATTTTTAGACTGTATTCTAGCCTGGGCAATAAAACAAGAATCCTTCTCTCTCCCTCTTTCTCTTCCTCTTTCTTTCTCTGTTTCATTCTTTAAAAAAAATAAAATTATTCTTTTCTCTTTTTTGGGTACAGAGTAAGTATATATATTTATGTGGTACATGAGATGTTTTGACATGGGCATGCAATGTGAAAATAAGTACATCTTGGAGAATGGTGTATCTATCCCCTTAAACATTTATACTTTGAGTTACAAACAATACAATTATACTCTTTACGTTATTTTAAAATGTACAATTAAGGTATTATTGATTATAGTCACCCTATTGTTCTATCAAGTAGTGGGTCTTATTCATTCTTTCTATTTTTTTTCCTCTCCCACCCCTACTATCTTTCTCAGCCTCTGGTAAGCATCCTTCTACTCTATTTCCATGAGTTCAATTTGTTTTCATTTTTAGATCCCACAAATAAGTGAGAACATGCAATGTTCTTCTTTCTGTGCCTGGCTTATTTCACTTCACTTAACATAATGGTCTCCAGTCCCTGTTGTTGCAAAAGACTGGAACTCATTCTTCTTTATGGCTGAATAGTACTCCATTGTATATATATACCCTGTTTTCTTTATAGGTTCATCTTTACTTTATCCATTCATCTGTTGATGGATTCATAGGCTGCTTCCAAATCTTAGCCATTGTTAACAGTGCAGAAACAAACACAGGAGTGCACATATCTCTCTGAGATACTGATTTCCTCTCTTTTTGTTTTTGAGACAGAGTTTTGCTCTGTCACCCAGGCTGGAGTGCAGTGGCATGATCTCAGTTCACTGCAACCTACACCTCCTGGGTTCAAGTGACTCTCCCACCTCAGCCTCCCAGGTAGCTGAGATTACAGGCTCCCGCCACCATGCCTGGCTAATTTTTGTATTTTTAGTAGAGAAGAGGTTTCTCCATGTTGGTCAGGCTGGTCTTGAACTCCTGACCTCAGGTGATCCACCCATGTTGGCCTCCCAAAGTGCTGGGATTACAGGCATGAGCTACTGTGACTGACCTGGGATTGTTTTTTAAATTTCTTTTTTACGTTGTTTACTGCTGGTATATAGAAATGCTACTGATTTTTCTATGTTTATTTTGTATCTTGTAACTTTACTGAAATTATCACTTCTAATAGGTTTCTTGTGGAGTCTTTAGATTTTTCTAAATATAAGATCATATCATCTGCAAATAATGATAATTTGGCCTCTTTCCCAATTTGGGTGCCCTTTATATCTTTCTCTTGTCAGATTGCTCTAGCTTGGACTTTCAGTATGAAGAAAGAATTTTTCAGTTTTTCCCCATTCAGTATCATACTAGCTGTGTGTCTGTTATATACGGTTTTTATGTTGAGGTGTGTTCCTTCTATATCCAGTGTGTTGAGGGCTTTTAGTATGATGAGATGTTGAATTTTATCAAATGCTTTTTCAGCATCAATTGAAATGATCATATGGTTTTTTATCCTTCATTCTGTTGATATGATATATCGCACTGATTGATGTGCGTATGTTGAAAAATACTTGGGTCCCAGAGATACATCTCCTGAGACTTGCAAATATTATCTTAAACCCATTATTTTAACCTGATAATGACTTAACACTATTTGCATAAAAAAACAAGAAAAAATAAAATAAAAACCCTATGCCTTTTGTCTCCCAAGCTTTTTAACTCTGTTGTTTCTATTTATATCTTCTTATAATCTCTATGTCTTGAAAAGTCGTTTTAGTTATTATTTTTGATTGGTTCTTTGTTTAGTCTATCTGCTTTGGATAAGAGTAGTTTGGATACCACAGTTAGTGTTATAATATTCTGTGTTTTTCTGTGTGCTTACTATTACAGTGAGTTTTGTACCTTCAGGTGATTATTCATTGTTCATTATTTTTTTTTTCCTTTCTGATGAAGTATTCCCTTAAGCATTTCTTAAGATAGGTCTGGTATTGATGAAATCCCTCGGCTTTCTTTTTTTTCAAATTTTTTTTTTTTTTTTTTTTTTTTTTGCCTGGGAGTGTCTTTATTTCTTCATCATGTTTGAAGGATATTTTCACCAGATAAGACACACTATTCTAGTGTAAAAGTTTCTTTTCTTCAGCACTTTAAATATGCCATGGTGCTCTCACCTGGTCTGTAAAGTTTCCACTGAAAAGTCTGCTGTCAGATTTATTTATTGTATGTTGTTTCATTACTCTAACTCCTTTTGGAATCCTTACTTCATCCTTGACCTTTGGGAGTTTGATTATTAAATGTCTTGAGGTAGTGTTCTTTGGGTTAAATCTGCTTGGTGTTCTATACCTTCTTGTACTTGGATATTGATACCTTTCTCTAGGTTTGAGAAGTTCTCTGCCATCCCTTTGAATAAACTTTCTACTCCTATCTCTTTCTCTATTTTCTCTTTAAGGGAAATAAATTTTTAAAAAATAATTATAAATTAAAAAAAATAAATTTAGTCTCACTGTGTTTCCCAGGCTAGTCTTGAATTCCTGGGCTCACGCGATCTTTGAACCTTGGCCTCCCAAAGTACTGGGATTACAAATGTCAGCCACCATGCTTGGCAAGGCCAATAACCCTTAGATTTGACCCTTTGAGACTATTTTTCTATATCCTTTAGTTTTTTCTTCTTTTGTGTTCTCTGATTGTATTTTCAAATAGCCTTTTTTTAAGCTCATGAACTCTTTCTTCTGCTTGATCAATTCTGCTGTTGAGAGACTGATGAACTTTTAAGTTTGTCAAATGAATTTTTCAGCTCCAGAATTTCTGCTTGATTCTTTTTGTTTTTGTTTGTTTTTTGAAACAGAGTCTTTCTCTGTTGCCCAGCCTGGAGCACAGTGGTGTAATCTTGGCTCACTGCAACCTCCGTCTCCCGGGTTCAAGTGATTCTCCTGCCTTAGCACCCCCCAGTAGCTGGGATTACAGGTGCCATCACGCCTGACTAATTTTTGTATTTTTAGTAGAGATAAGCTTTTATCATGTTGGCCAGGCTGATCTCAAACTCCTGGCCTCAAGTGATCCACCTGTCTTGGCCTCCAAAGGGCTGGGATTACAGGCATGAGCTACCATGCCTGGCCTTTGTTTGATTCTTTTTAATTATTTCTGTCTCTTAAATTTACTTAATTCCTTCTCTGTATTATCTTAAATTTCTCTGAGTTTCCTCAACACAGCTATTTGAATTCTCTGAAGGGACGTATAGCTCTGTTTCTCTGCGATTTGTCCCTAGTGCCTTATTTAGTTTATTTAGTGAGGTCATATTTTCCTGGATGGTGTTGATGCTTGTGGATGTTCCTTGGTGTCTGGCACTGAACAGTTAGATGTTTACTGTAGTCCCGTCTGTGCTTATTTGTACCCGTTCATCTTGGAAAAGCTTTCCAGATATTTGAAAGGACTTCGGTATTGTGATCTAAGCTGTATCTGCTTTAGGAGGCACCCCAAGCCTAGTAACACTGTGGTTTTTGCAAACTTGTAGAGGTATACTGCCTTGATGGACTTGGACAAGATTCAGGAGAATTTCCTGGATTACTAGGCAGAGCCTCATGTTCTCTTCCCTTACATTCTCCCAAACATACAGTCTTTCTCTCTGTTCTGAGCCACCTAAAGTTGGGGGTTGAATGACACAAGTACCCCTGTGGGCACCACAGCTGACTGTATTGGATTAGACTTGAAGCTAGGGTAGCATTGGGTCTCACTAAAGTCCTGCTTTACTCACCCCCTGGCTGCAGCCTATGTTCACTCAAGGTCCTGGGAGTCTGCAATTAACAGGAGACAAAGCCAGCCAGAGCTATGTCCTTCCCTTCAGGGTGATGAGGTCCCCAGGCCTTGGGTGGGTCCAGAAGTACGATCTTAGAGTCAGGGACTAGAGTCAAAAACCTTAGAAGTCTACCTCGTATTCTACTGTATTGCAGCTGAGCTGGCACTCAAAGCAGAAGACAGTCTTTCCCACTCTTCCCTCCTCTTCCCAAAGGCAGAGGAGCCTCACTAGGTGGCCACTGCTACCCAGGCCATAAGGAATACTGCCAGACTACCACCAATGTTCTCTTAAGGCCCAAGGTCTCTTAAGTCAGCTTGTGGTTAATGGCCTGGAACTTACCTTTCCAGGAAGTGGGTTCCCCTCTGGCCCAGAGCAGGTCCAGAAATGCTATTCAAGAGCCAAGTCCCGGAATCAGGAATCTTAAGAGCTTTCTTGGTGCTCTACAACCTTGTGGCCGTGCTGGTACCCAAGGTGTAAGACAGTCTCCTTTACTTTTCCCTCTGTTTTTCTCAAGCAGAAGGAGTTTTGATCCATAGCTACCACAGCTGGTAAGGTGCTGAGTCTCATCTGAAGCCAGGAAGTCTTGGAGGCTCACCCAATGCCCTTGATGTACTACCTCGGTATTGCAGCTGGTTATTCAGGACTCAAGAGCTCTTCAGTTAGCAGGTGATGAATGCTGCCAGGATTGGGTTCTTTCCTTTAAGGTAGTGGGCTCCCTTCTGGCCCAGATTGTGTCTAGAAATGTCATCTGCGAACCATGTCCTGGAACGGAGGCCTCCTGAGTCCCACTAGTGCCCTATCTTGCTGTGACTAAGGTGGTATCCTAGATGCAAGATGAAGTCTTCCCTGCTCTTCCCTCTCCTCACCTCAAGCAGAAGGAAGGGGTCCCTTCTGGAGCCGTAGCTGAGCTGTGCAGCCTGGGGTTAGGGGAGGGGTGATGCCAGCATTCCCTTGGCTGCCCCAGCTGGTGTCCCAGTATGACACGTATCCTGCCCCCACCATCTCCCTCAATCCACTGTCTTTGGGCCTGGTACTGCTCTAGGAGTTGCCTAAGAGTTTCAGTCCTCATGGCATAGACTGTCTTTCAAGGTTACTTGCAGACACAGTGCTGTAGTCCTGGGTGGAAAGGTTTGCAGGCACTCAAGTTTGGGCTTCTGGGATTGGCAATTCCTTTTTTGGTAGGGCTGATTTAAATGCTTCCTCTGTGGACAGGCATCAGCTGAGTTTGGTTCACTTTTCCTTTGTGCTCTAACAGGACAGCACTGAGTTCAGTACCTCACAATTGCTGTGTTTTCCCCGTCCTGGTGCCAGAAGAAGCTCTCCATACGATTCTGCTGCGGCCAGGGTTGGGGAGGGGTGGTGTCCATGATTCAAAACTATTTTTTCTGTCTCTCTTCAGTGCCTCTTTTTTTTTTTTCAGTGCTATGAAGTTAAAACCAGGTACTTACGAAGTATAACCAGGTGTCCACCTAATTTTTGACATGGGCACTCATATTTGTGTAGATAGTTGTCAACTTGGTGTCCTTGCAGAGTGGTTGGGGTGGGTGTGGGTCTGGTACACAGGACTGGGACATGATCGGTCGAGCTTTCTATTCCGCCATCTTGCTCCACTTCCTCTCTCCTAACACTTTTTCTGACCCCCATCCATTGAGCCATTAAGTCATTCAGCATTAAATAAATCGGATAATACTCTCCATGCTTTTAGGGAGCCTGCTCTATATATTTTAAGTTTTTTACTTAAATAATATTTAAAAAGCAATAAATATGGATCTACAACGTTTAAAATACACTTAATACTTTAACAATTTTAATCATTACTAAAGTGATAGATACTTTTATAAAATGAAAGCTATATAGAAATCATTGCTAAAGTGATAGATACTTTTATAAAATGAAAGCTATATAGAAATATACAATATACAAAAAAATTCTCACAATTCTCAGTCTCACACAGATGATACTTTCTTTTTTTTTGTTTTTGAGATGGAGTTTCGCTCTTTCACCTCAAGCTGGAGTGAAGTGGGGCGATCTTGGCTCACTGCAACCTCTGCCCCCCGGGTTCAAGCAATTCTCCTGCCTCAGCCTCCTGAGTAGCTGGGATTACAGGTGCTTGCCACCACGCCCAGCTAATTTTTGTATTTATAATAGAGACGGGGTTTCACCATGTTGGTCAGGCTGGTCTCAAACTCCTGACCTCAGGTGATCCACCTGCCTTGGCCTCCCAAAGTGCTAGGATTACAGGCATGAGCCATCACACCCTGCGGATGATGCTTTCATAGATGTTTTTCTTTGGACTTTCATACATATCAGTATATCTGTTCTTTTTGTTCCACATCATATGTTTCCTTTTGCTTCTTTTTGTCTTATGAAATATTTTGGAATATCTTTTCATGTCAGTGTCTACATTATATTTTCACTATTACAAAAATATATTGTCTATATACCTTTGTAAATGTGATTGGCTATTTCCTTGGTTACATTCCTAGATTTCTAGGTTACATTCCTAGATTCCTATTTCCTAGGTTACATTCCTAGATTTCTGAGAATCTGAAATTTTTACTCTTAGAGCCAAACCGTCGGCTCAAATTACTGCCCAATTTGCCCTTAGACCCAGTGTATGAGAATGTCCGTTTCTCCACACCCTTCCCAATAATGAGCTCTGCCAATCTTCTTTATTTTTGCTTAACTATATATATAATTTCTCGTTACTTCAATATAATTGTATTTCTTGTTACTTCAATAAATATAACAATTATAATTTCTTGTTGCTTCAATAACAAGACATTTGCTGTTTTTATTTACATTATTTGAGTTACTAGAGAGACTGAGTATCTTATTTCAACATTTCTTACCCTCTTGGTTGTTCTCTAGTTTAAGTCCTACTTTCTTATCTCAAAATAGAAAACTAACACCGCATCAAGACTTGAAAAAAAAACACATTGTATTCAATGTTAAATAAAAAGACTTCTCTGTTCGGTTTTCAGCCCTCAATCACCGCTTGAATGTTTCTAATATATGTAAAAGATTACAATGAAATATGAGGGTCACAATGTTTTGATGATCTCCCCAAATCTGAGTGAGAACAAGTACAAAACACCAAACCTCTCAAATTAGCATGGTGGAAAGTGCTGCCAGAGACCTAAATCATTGCCATAGCTCCCTCAATCTTCTGGATTTCCATAACAATGGTGGACAGCCTGTGTTTTTCGTCATTGATATCCCTTTTTCCCATACAGTATCCTTACTTACTTTCCAAATATTAAAGTTATTTGCCCATTTTAAGAATTGAGTTATATATTTTCTATAAATTTTGAGTATTAACCCTCTATCAGATATATAGTTTGCAAATATTTTTTTCCCAACTTATAGGTTACTATTTCATTTTGGTGATGGTTACCTTTGCTGTGAAGAAGGTTTTTAATTTGATGTAGTTTCATTTATTTATTTTTGCTTTTGTAGTCTGAGCTTTTGTGTGTATCTAAAGACATCATTGCCAAGGCCAATGTCAATGAGTTTTTCCTGTATGATTTCTTCTATGAGTTTTATGGTTTCAGGTCCTACGTTTAGTTTTTTTTAGTCTATTTTGAGTTAATTTTTGTGTATGGTGTTGTATGTGGAAATTAGGTTTCCCAAGACCCTTTATTGAAGAGACTACCCTTACTGCATTGTTTCTTCTTGCTGCCTTTGTTGAAAATTAGTTGATTGTATATGTTTGGATTTATTTCTGGGCTCTCCATACTGTTCCACTAATTTGTATGTCTTTTCTTTGTTTCTTTTTTTTTTTCTTTAAGATAGGGTTTCACCATGATGGCCAGGTTGGTCTTGAACTCCTGACCTCAGGTGATCCACCCACCTTGGCCTCCCAAAGTGCAAGGATTACAGGCATGAGCCACCGTGCCAGGCCTCTTTTTTTTTTTTTTTTTTTTGAGATGGAGTTTTGCTCTTGTTGCCCAGGCTGGAGTGCAATGGTGTGATCTTGGCTCACTGCAACCTCCACTTCCTGAGTTCAAGTGATTCTCCTGCCTCAGCCTCCTGAGTAGCTGGGATTACAGGGGCCAACCACCACACCTGACTAATTTTTTGTATTTTTAGTAGAGATGGGGTTTCACTATGTTGGCCAGGTGTATGTCTGTTTTTAATGCCAGTACCATACTGTTCTAATTACTATAGATCTGCAACAGAATTTAAATCAGGATTTGTGATGCTTCCGACTTTTTTTCTTTTTCCTAATAATTACTTTGGCTATTCAGAGTCTTTTGTGGTTCTATGTAAATTTTAAGATTTTTAAAATTTATTTCTGTGAAGAATGCTATTGGAATTTTGATAGGGATCACATTGAATCTGTATTTTGCTTTGGATAGTATGAACATTTTAAGAAAATTAATTCTTCCAATCGATGAGCATGGAATATCTTTCCATTTTATTACTGTCCTCTTCAATATCTTTTATCATTGTTTTATAGTTTTCAGTATACAGGTCTTTTACTTCTTTGGTTAAGTTCACTCCTAAGTATTTTATTTTTTTTTAATGCTATCATAATTTGAATTGTTTTCTTGATTTATTTTTTGTATAGGTTGTTATTTTTTATAGAAATGCCATGGATTTTTATGTGTTGATTTTGTATTCTTCAACTTTACTGAATTCATTTATTAGTTCTTTTGTTTTTTGAGAAAGAGCCTCACTCTCTTGCCCAGGCTGGAGTGCAGTGGTGTGATCTTGGCTTACTGCAATCTCGGCCTCCTGGGTTCAAGCGATTGTTGTGCCGCAGCCTCCCAAGTAGCTTCCCTGGGTGTGCTGTAATCCCAGTGGGATTACAGGTGCACACCACCATGACCAGCTTAGTTTTATATTTTTAGAGAAGACAGGGTTTCACTATGTTGGCCAGACTGGTCTTGAACTCGTGGCCTCAAGTGATCCACCAGTCTCGGCCTCCCAAAGTGCTGTGATTACAGGCATGAACCACTGTTCTCAGCCAAATTCATTACTTCTAACAGCTTTTTGATGGAGTCTTTGGGATTTTTTTACATATAGTTTTTCAAATATTGACACAAAGAATTGTTGTGTGTAGCATCCCACCAGTCTCCCAGCTCACGTGGGGGAATACTTGTCGTCTGTAGCTAAATCTGTGCAATTCCCACATTGTTACAATTTCATTTTTTGTCTCATTCTCATTTTCAATGTAAATGAGAACATAATGTGTGTCTTGCAAGATAAGATTGTGTTGCTTAAGTCATAAATCTTCCATTTTTTTTTACCCCACAGGAGAGGCAAAGAACCGAAAGTATAACCCATCAAGTTTCCATAGGTTTAATGTGTATGGAGTACCAACACCACATTTTAATGATGGACGAGCCATGGCTAAATCTTTATATTGGTTCCATGAACTACAAATGTAAGTTTAATTACATTGTGCTCAGGAACAAGTATTAGACATTTGGACTTAAAGAAAAGTTGATTTTTAAAATTTACTTTTTGAAGAGGTAATAAAATGATATGGCTCAAACAAAATTATTAGAAAAAAATAGAAAAAAACAGTGTAATGTATTTCACTTCTGACACCCATCTTATCCAGTTTCTACAGTGGTAAAAATGATACTTTTTTTTTTTTTTTTTTTTAGCTATTTTTATTCTGAAGTTACAAGCAAGCATAAAGACCTATATGCATGTTTTAACTCTCTGGGATCAACTTTATTGTGTTTCTTAAATACAATAGACTTTCAAAACTCTACCAAGACAATTGTAATTGACTTGAAATTTATTTACTTGTCTATTTTATTATGAGACAATGTCTTGCTCTATTGCCCAGGCTGGAGTGCAGTAGGGCTATCATAGCTCACTGCAACCTTGAACTCCTGAACTCAAGCTATCCACCTCAGCCTTCTGAATAACTGGGAATAAAGGCATGAGCCACCTTCCTGTCTTGACCTGACATTTGTTATTCAGCTTTGTTGAATAGTTATTTGGGCACCTGAGCATCAGACTCAACTTTTTCAAATTGTGACCTTTTTATGTCTTCATTCCATAAAAACTACTTCCCTAGGAAACAAAATTGGGTCCTTACTTTTTCATTTCCTGTAGTGTATTTTATATCTGAGCTAACACATACACTTTGGAAGATTGCTCATAAAAATCTGGGTTTCTTGTTATGCTTAAAAAAAATCAGAAGATTGTGGACACTGGTGCCATGGGTTGAAAACTGTAAATACTGGTGCCTCCCCACCCTCCCCTTTAAGACATGTCTATGCCCTGATGCCCAGAATCTATGAATGTTACTTTATGTGGAAAAAGGGTCTTTGTAGATGTAATTAAGTATCTTGAGGTGAAGAGATCATTCTGGGTTATCTGAGTGGGTATTAAACGGTCAGTATCCATAGAGGGGCAGAAGAAGATCTGATACACAAGAAGAAAAGACATGCAGGAGGGAAGGTATGTGAGGATGGAGATAGAAATTGGTGTCACGTGCCTATAACCAAGTAATACCAACGGCTGTCAGACTTTAGAAGAAGCAAGGAATGGGCTGGGTGTGGTGGCACATGCCTGTGGTCCCTGCACTTTGGGAGGCTGAGGTCAGAGGATGGTTTGAGCCCAGGAGCTTGAGGCCAGCCTGGGAAACATATTGAGACCCCATTTCTAGGGAAAACAACAAAAAAAGCAAGAAATGAATTCTCCCCCAGAGTTGTTAGAAGAAATGTGGCCTTGCTGACACTTTGATTTCAGCCTTCTGGCTTCCAGGACTGTGAGAGAATACATTTTGAAAGCCACCAGCTTTTGGTAATTTGTTATAGCAACCACATGAAACTAATGCACGGGGCTTGCATTCATATTTGCCAATAATAGGGGTAGATTTGTTCTGACCTCTGCCCACTCTAAAGGAGACAATGTCCCCCTAGGTTTCTGTAGCCTCACCATGCACACAAACTTAGCATTCTTGCAGACATCCAACTTGCCTCACTCTTTTGCCTATTTTGTCTCTGTGACAATAACGGCTTTCAGTCATAGAGGCAAAATTCTGAGCTCTTTATATATTATTGGTTTAATCCTACTAGGAACTCCACAGGATAGATGAATTATAATTTTTATTCTTCCCATTTTACAGTGAAAAAGCTGAGGTACAGAGGGGTTAAATCATTTGCCTAAGATCATGCAGCTCAGACGTATCAGGGGTAAGAATGAAAGCCAGGCAGTGTTGGCTCTAGAGGCTGCCCTAACCACTGCACCAGATTTATAGGCACTTGATTCTCAATCCCCTGTTTGCGGGCTTTAAGAATGATTTCCATTCCTCTTTCACTCTTTCATTACATGAGTTTCTGATACTTGAATTATTCAAAATAAGGATGGTAAAACACACACGTAGAATAAATTTTTACAGTATCATAGTAAGCCTGCATGAGATAGTTTTTATTTAGGATACGGAAGAAGCATTTATGTAATAAATATTTCTTAACTTATTATTATTAAAATAGTTAAACTATGCATAAAGGAGAGTATGAAGAGTTTAAATATTTAAGGACTACAGAGATTTACGATTAAATATAATAAATAAATTGATAAAAGGAGACAGATATGGTTTATCCATTTTTGATGGGTTAGAAATATAAACTTGCTATTAATTTGTAAAACATATGAGATAAACACATTAACAACAATGTGGTCCTCAAGAATGTACTAAGAGCAGAGCAAATATCAATGATTTAGGGTTGCCACAGAAAAACACACCAAGTTTATAAGGACAAATAGTATGCAGGGCATGCTTCCCTCCGTCTTGTCTCTACGCCCATGGGAACATTGTTTATGGAAGAGTGTTTTATTTAATCATACATCTTGTATTTTTTTTTTTTTTTTTGAGATGGAATTTTCCTCTGTCCCCCAGGCTGGAATGCTGTGGCATGATCTTGGCTCACTGCAACCTCTACTTCCTGGGTTCAAGCGATTCTCATGCCTCAGCCTCCTGAGTAGCTGGGATTACAGGTGTGCACCACCATGCCTGAGTAATTTTTGTATTTTTATAGAGACAGGGCTTCACCATGTTGGTCAGGCTAGTCTCAAACTCCTGACGTCAGGTGATTCTCCCACCTCAGCCTCCCAAAGTGCTGGGATTACAGGCATAAACCACCTGGCCCTTTTCGTATTTTGAAACTTAATTGGAATGTTATTGCTAGCAGTAGAGAAATTCTTTATTCCTTTGGTTGCAATTTAAAAAGAGGTCACTATTTCATTCAGTTTGATTTCTGTTACAAACTTAGAGTCAAGTGTGTTAGTTTACATTTTGAGGCATCTAATTTTATATGCGTGATTTAGTGTAAATTTGGTTACTCTCAACTTTGAAGGGATATATTTCCTCTGTAAAAAATGATCTCTATCTATATTCTGCTTCTGACCATTGGTTTGAATAATCAAACCAAAATCAAAACAAACTTTGGTTTGAGTCATCAGATGGTAGGCAGGCATGTGTGAGTGCATATGTTTGTGCACATGTGTGAATGAATGAATTCATTGGCACACAAAGAGCTTCATGTGAGTTGGTTGTGAATGCTAAGAGGTTGTGTAATTATGTTGCAGTTATTGATATTCTGACATACATGGTTACCTACAGATACTTCCTGATTGTTGCAGAAGCATACTCCAGGCAGTTCTTGACTAAAAAGAATTGGCTCTGTAGAGCCTTTGAATTCTTTTTCTTATCATCTCTGCATCTTCCTAATTATGTACCTTGGAGCTGATTTTTTTTTTTTTTTTGAGACAGTTTCACTCTGTCGCCTAGGCTGGAGTGCAGTGGTGTGATCTCGGCTCACTGCAACCTCCGCCTCCTGGGTTCAAGTGATTCTCCTGCCTCAGCCTCCCCAGTAGCTGGGACTACAGGCACCCACCACCATGCCCAGCTCTTTTTTGTATTTTTAATAGAGACAGGGTTTTGCCATGTTGACCAGGCAGGTCTTGAAGTCCTGACCTCAAGGTAATATGCCCACCTTAGGCTCCCAAAGTGCTGGGATTGTAGGTGTGAGCCACTGAGCCTGGCCTGGAGCTGATTTTTAGATTGTTAACTCTGTTTGTTAAAGTTATAGCCTAAACGGCATTGATTTATTCTGACTCCCCCTACATTTTTCCCATCCCACCCTTGCCAACAGATGGGAAGGAAATGAAGAAAGGAGATGAATTACTTACATTCCTTCTTTTGTTTCTCCACAGAGTGTCACTCTTCTCCAGAAATGTATTCAGCTCGGTATTTCAATAGTACTGGAGATACTTTGAAAAGCAAATAGAGTTTAAGAATGTAATAATTTCATTGTCTTTAGTCTTAGCAAAACAATAGAGGATTATTAATTTTAATGTTATTAAATAGTGTTGTAATTTTACAAGTTTTAAAAGAAATTTTATTCATTTAATCACAGCAGAAGTAACAAAATTATTTTACAGAAAACTGGCAAAATAAAATCACTCATAATCCTGTTCACTTTAATTCAACCATTATTATCATATTAATGTATTTTTTCCTAGTGTGGCTTCCTAGGTAGATTTTTGTATAGTTTTCACAAGAGTGCAATCCCATTTTATATCCTGTTTTCCATGTAACATAAAGTAATTATATATTGCTATATATGCCAGCATTGAAAATGCATGCAGTATATGCTTATAAATGTAATGTGATATAATTTAATCACCCTCCACAATTGAACATTTTGATTCTTTTCTTCTATTATAGTCAGTGAGGCTACAAACATTTTTATAGGTATAACTTTTCTACATTTTTTTTTTTGAGACAGGCTTACTCTGTTGTCCAGGCTGGAGTGCAGTGGCATGATCTTGGCTCATTGCAGCCTCTGACTCCTAGGTTCAAGTGACTCTCCTGCCTCAGCCTCCCAAGTACCTGGGATTATAGGCATGCACCACACCTTGCTAAGTTTTGTATTTTTAGTAGAGACAGTTTCACTGTGTTGGTCAGGGTGTCTCGAACTCCTGACCTTAAGTGATCTACCCACTTTAGCCTCCCAAAGTGTTGGGATTACAGGTGTGAGCCACTGCACCCAGCCTCTTTTCTACATTTTTAATTGCTGTCTGGATTGTATCATTATTATTGATTCCCAGATGTGGATAAAAGGGCATGAGTACTTTTATGCTTTTTGATTCATATTGCCCAATTATTTTCAAAAGCATTGTAGGAATTTGCACTAGCAATCTATACGTCTTCTACTATACTTTTTGCCAAAGTTAGATATTATCTCTCTCAATATATTTTTATATATTTGCTTGTTTACTAGATTAGAAGTGGCACTTTGTTGTTCTTTGATTACTATAGAATATTATAAATTCTCCATGCATTTGCTTACTAGATGTGAGTTGTTTATATCCTTTGGTTATTTATTTGATGCTTAATTTTTTTACTTTTATTTTTTGTAGAGACGGGATCTCACTATATTACCCAGGCTAGTCCCAAACTCCTGGCCTCAATTGATTCTCCTGCCTTAGCTTACCAAAGTATTGAGATTATAGGCATGAACCACTGTGCCTGGCCTAATGCTTAATTTCTTTCTAGCAATTTAATGGGCTACACTTACTTTATTTTGTTTTTTTTTGAGACAGGATCTCACTCTGTCACCCAGCCTGGAGTCCAATGGCGTAATCTCAGCTCAGCCTCTTAGGCTCAAGCGATCCTCCTAACTCAGCCTGCCGAGTAGCTGGGACTACAGGTGCGTTTCACCATGCCCAGCTAGTTTTTGTATTTTTTTTTTAAGAGACAGGGTTTCGTCATGTTGCCCAGGCTGGTCTTAAACTCCTGAGCTCAAGTGATCTGCCCATCTCGGCCTCCCTAAGTGTTGAGATTACAGGAGTAAGCCACTGTGCCAGGCCAGGAGCCACACACACAATAGTGATACTAACAGCTTGTTTTTATTTACTAAAAATATTGTTTGCTTACCTTATTCATTAATCAAGGTTTATTTTTATTTTAGTGTAAATGAAAAAACAAATGACCAAATAAAACTTTCTTTTTAGCAGAGTTTCTTTTGAAACTACATTTGTTCCTTGAAGGCCTAATGATACTATAGTATTCTTCACCTTAGGTTATTTGGCAGCCAAGAATACTTTAGGTAATAGAGATACCTGATGATGTTCTAATTTTTCAGGAAAAGGGGAACTAAGTTTGTATCCAAAAGAGTGGATGATTTCAAAGAAAAGTTTCAACATAAACTTGGAAGAGTTTTAGATCCGTAAGTTAATGATTAACTTCAAATTGATAGTTTCTTTGCACAGAACTTAAAAAGTAATCTTGTGGTAACTGTTGGTGTGCCTATTAGATTCCATCTATTAAATAAGAAAATGGTTATTTTATTGTTAATCAGTTAATCTGTTAATGTCTATAGAATTTGGGATTCCAGGAAAGTGGTGAGTACTCCAAAATGCAGAAGGCACTGGGGAAGAGAGAGGGACAATTTTGCATAAAGCATTATTTCTGGGATAGCAGAGATTTAACTTACTGTGTTTACATTTTTCTTTGTCTTTGCTGTCTGTCTTGCTTTCTATTTATACTTTGGTAATTTTGCTTTGAATGTGTTCTGTTTTTTCTTTGTAATTCTGGTCTCTTGAAAGAGGGTGAAAGCATTCAGTCAATGTTAATGGAAGTGGAAGATCAGACAAAAGATCTATTGGGGAACTTTTATTTGATCTTCATAGTTTGGTTATAAGATAAAATATGGGCTACTAAGAACATATGGCAAACATATTTTAAATTCCAGGGATGCCATGTGGTGGGTATTTTAACTAAGGATTTGTTTTCTTTGATAGCATTGCAGAAACAATGAATGTTCCCTCAGACTACACATTTGGAGCTTGTCTCCGTCCTGAGGAGTATGGTAAATATACACACTTTCTCCATAAAAAAACCCCAAACAAACAGCAACAAAATCTCCGCAAAGTTATGCAGTTAAGCTCACCATCTTCTTATTTCAAAGCTTCTAATTTTAAAGGCTTAAAATGTTGCATTAACATTAATGAGAAAAGTATATAATACAGAAAGAAATTTTTTCATATTATGTTTGAAATAGGTACAGTTGGAAGCCCTTGTAATAAGTACTGTAAGTGTAGTTAAGGCTTTGAATTTTATCTAGGAAAAATAAATATGGACTATATTAAACAAGCCAGATGAACTGGGGCAGTTTTTTTTTTTTTTTTTTTTTTTTTT
>PVKP010045480.1:0-16116 GCA_004027715.1 Plecturocebus donacophilus | reverse complement strand
GGAAGGCAACAAATTACACTGCCACGTGTGTACCTATGCAACAATATTATATGTTCTTCACATGTACCCCAAAATCTAAAATGCAATAAAAAATAAAATTAAAAAAAATTTAAAAAATTAAATCTAATAGGGTTAAATGTCATTTGTCTATTTAAAAAATAGATAGGCCAGGCACAGTGGTTCCCACCTGTAATCCCAGCACTTTGGGAGGCTGTGGTGGGTGAATCATGAACTCAGGAGTTCGAGACCAGCCTGGCCAATATGGAAACCTTATCTCTACTAAAAATGCAAAAATTAACTGGGCATGGTGGCGTGCACCTGCAGTCCCAGCTACTCAGGAGGCTGAGGCAGGAGAATTGCTTGAACCTCAGAAGCAGAAGTTGCAGTGAGCCAAGATCATGCGACTGCCCTCCAGCCTGGTTGTCAGAGTGAGACTCTGTCTCAAAAAAAAAAGACAAAGGACTTGAATGGAAATTTCTCAAAGTTAATATACAAATGAGGAACAAGTACATGAAAAGATGCTAAACATCAGTATTAGGGAAATGCAAATCAAATCTACAGTAAAATATTGCCTCACAGCCATTACTATAATGATCAAAACATGCACACGCACACACACACACACACACACCAGAAAATCACAAGTGTTGGCAAGGATGTGTAGACCCCTTGTGCATTTTTGGTGGAAATGTAAAATGGTGCAGCCACTAAGGAAAACAGTATAGCAGTTCCTCAGAAAAACAAAAATAGAATTATCATATATGATCCTATTCCCACTTTTGGGTATATCTTCAAAAGAATTGAAAACAAAAGCTCAAAGAGATATTTGCACATCCATGTTCACAACACTATTTATGATAGTGAAGCAACTCAAAAGTTCTATAGTTGAAAGGACAAGGGAAATGTGATACATGCAATGAGAGGTTATTCAATTTAAAAAAGGGAAAAAATTCTGGTTCATGCTACAACATGACTGAAGCTTGAGGACTTTATAATAAAATATGTCAGTCACAAAAATACAAATAGTATATGTGAATATACTTAACACTACTGAATGGTATACTTGCAATACTTATGAAAATCAGTATGCACGTGAGGGGAAACGACAGAGTTCCTTCTTAAGTTCTGCTGCTTTTAAAGACCTAAAGTATGCATCAGTGTGGCCACAACAGAAACTCATCACTTCCTAGATGATGATTGGACTACTTCAAACTCGACTAACTAGTAGCGTCAATTTCAGCTAACATTTAAGATAGTATATCTCATGCTATTCCTTTTTGATCTACATAAAAATATTTTCAAATAATTAAGAAAAATAGTTCCATTGTTCAATAGCATTGCCTTGATTGGTAATTGATCACTGCATTCAAATGGCTAAAATTATAGCACATCACCTTTAGCTATTAAATTTTCTTCTCTTTATGATCATTTAGTTAATTGATCATACTATTTAAATAACTTGCTTCATTAATTTTCCCTTATGCCTGCAGAAGATACAACAAGTATCTTATCTAAAAAAATAAAATATTCATTAAATTTAAAAGCCATTCTGAGAAAAACTGGATAGGACCAAGGTGAACAATGAAGAGAGAACTGAGGTGAATAAGAAAAACTGAAGGGGCACTGGGTTATTTTCACTGAGTCCATATAGAAACTCACCTCACCTATCCATGCATCCAGCCTGGAGTTTAAGGCTCAGTATAGAGTGGCATTCTCTTTCATGTTGTCTTTTAATCAAATTCACTGAGAAACAGACACTGAAATGTGTCTCTCTTACCAAGACCTCCAACATACTTGTCAATTCCTGGTCATTGGGTTAATATGGTGAGATAGTATGATATTCTGGAAAACATTCACTCATCCAAAGCACCTTGGATTCTATTATGATAGAAGGTAGGAGAGTTAACATAGCCCTGGAGCAAGACCATTAATATGTACTGTTGCAATTCCCACAGGAATGTTAACTATTTCTGGTACTCCTTCTTGATAGTAATTGGGAGAAAATACATTTTCCAGATCAACAGCTGCATACCATGTTCCCAAGGTCACGTTAACCTGCTGTAGCAAAGATCCAACATGTGATAGTGCAGCTGCAATTGGTGCTACCTGTTGGTTGAATTTGAAGTCATCCATTATCATCCTCTAGGATGTGATAAGTTTCAGTTGTGGCCACACTGACACATACCTTAGGCCTTTAAAAGCAGCAGAAACTTGAGAAGAAACTGCCATTCTCTCTCAGATGCAACACTCATTTACTATCATGGCCAAATCAAGTAGTTTTAGAGTCCCCTAACCTACTACAATAGTTCTTAACTCCACAAGCTAAATAAACAATGTGGTGGTCCTGCCAACTACCAAGTATGCCTACTGGAACTATTCAGGGAACAGAGAAATGAACAGTCAAAGGAGTGTCTTCCCCAGGAAACAGATTCTGAGATATATGTTCAGGGAGTTTGTTGAAGAGAACTGTCAGCAATAACAACACTGAAGGATTATGGGAAGCAGAATTTGGTGCAGGGAGAACTTGGTGCAATTGCAGTAGAGGCCTCAATTAATTCCACATGGAACTCTGATGCTGGGACAGCCCTTCAGAGTTGTCTCATATTGAGGCAAGGGGAGCAGGCTTTCGTAAGCCTTCATTGACTACAGGGCCACGTACTCATTGAGTTATATTCATTCAGTAAACCACAGGAGAGGCAGCTCCTATAGGCAAGAGGCAGCTCCTTTCAGCTGAAGGTAATTCCTGGCGAAGAACATAGGTATTAAACCATCAAGCAGGCAATACCTCTGGCAACTGAGGAAATAAATGCCTCAATCCTTAAATGGGAATATTGATGGTTCATTGTAACATCCATTCCAGGGTTTCCAAATTTAGCAAATAAAATTAATAAATAAAAATATTGCATGGGATGTACTTATACTAAAAAGTTGTTTATTATTTACCTTAAATTCAAATTAATCTGGGTATCGTATGTTTTATCTGACATGTGCTAAAGGGCAAGTAGAGGAAAGAATTTTAAGGGTATTAATATATTTCCCATTTTATAATCTTACACTTAGAAAATGCACATCTCACATTGATGTGGGAAGCCAAAAACAAAAATAGCTTAACCTCAACAATTTTTGCTCTATTCAGAATCCTGAAGTTGTCTAATTACAGGGATTCAATACCCTTCACTTTTTTATTGCAGGAAGCATAAGTAGGCTTAGAAAGAATACTTAGGCAGTATTAAGGAAGCTGTATAATGAGAAAGACTCAGTCTGCAGTACATAGGAGAGAGAAAGAAGTAGAGCAGTGGCAGTGGGAATGGAAGGGAAAGGATAAGATGAGTCGAGACACCACTGAGATGGACTGAAAGACTGTACTGACTGCATGGTTCACAAAAATAGGAGGTGAATAGAAGAATCCAATAAGATTGTTTTCTTTCTATTTTAATAGTAGGAAAAGATATAAGACTGTGCAAGCTATATGTAAAATAAAGAAACGTAGAGAGAAAATTACACATTTGATATATCATCTAGCAGAATGTATAATATACATATGAAGACATTAATGAATATATTATATCAAGTTGTCATTATTGAGCAGGGGATCATTTTCTATTAAATATGTTGCACTTGAGACTTTATAGATATTTTTAACCATCTGGCATTTCTACAACCTGTACTCAGGATGTTACATTACACTAGTAATTTTATTAAATAAATATATACACATAACTCCTGAGAAACACTCATTTTCAAATGTAAAATTTTAACTAAGAATTTAGATATTTTTTAAATGTGTTTATCTATGATAGCAATTCCAAACTCTATTTAAAATATTTATTGCATATTAACTGCCTTAATAAAGAAGCTCTTTAAAAGTGGAGTTTTGTTCTTTTCCTTTAAATTGACAAAAGGAGGATACTACAGTTTGAATATGTCCTCAAAAAGTATGTGTTGGAAATTTAATCTCCAGTGCAACAATATATGAGGTGGGGTCTAATAGGAAGTATTTAGGTCATGAGAGCTCCACTCTCAGGAATGGATGGATTAATGTGGATTATCAAAAAGCTTGAGACTGTGAGTTCAATCTCTCTTCCCTCTGTCATCCTTCCACCTTCCACCATGGGATGATACAGCACAAAGGCCCTTACCAGATATGGACCTCCCAATCTTGGGCTTCCCACTCTCTGGAAGTGTTAGATATAAATTTGTCTTCTTTATAAATTATCCAGTCTGTGTATTCTGTTATAGCAACCCCAAATAGAAGATGAATTACCACCACCATCATTTCAGTAATGCTATCTTTCTCCTTCGTGCTCTCCCACTTATGTGATATTTTATTTTGCTGTCAGCTGATTCTTGCTGAACAACAATATCCATCACTTCACTCTCACACTATTTCCTAACTCTGGCTAATCGATCCAGAACAACTAACAGATCTATTAAATTTTTGTGCACATCACAACAGAACCCTCCATGGCATCGTCAAAGCTTAGATTATTTAGTATGGGCTATGTGTAAAACAAATATTAGAATGTCAATATAAATTTGATTTTTTCCTATTTTCCATCAAAGTTCTAAAATTCAATGTGAATTTACATTCTATAGTTAATTTCAATAACCAATGACTTAATCACAGTTATTAGCTTCTTGGATTAAATTACCCATTATTGAGATCAGTAAACTGAACAAAATCTGGCTAATCCAATTGTGCTCTACCAATCAGAAACCTTTTTCAGTAAGCATCGCACACTGTTGTCTGTATTTCTTAACCATGCCAAGCAAGGTATATGTAATATATGTAGGTATAATAATTAAAATGATCTTAATAAATCATATTTTTATTAAGTATTTTCCATATAAAAGGATCATTCACAATCTTTAAACTCAAGATAAATTTTTCTTGGAGTTGAGTATATTTCTGGGCTACTATTTTTCTTTATTAGGTTTTTTTGATGTGTTTAGTAAATACAGGGATAGCTTATCATAGCATGACATAAACAGGAAGGTAACTATGTTGTTTTTACCAAATGTAATGGCATGTCAAACCCAAAGATAAATTATTTTTATGTTATCCATTACCAGTTTAGATTTTTCAAGGTTTTGCTCCCTTAAATTGATGTAATGAATGTGGATAGCATAGCAAATCAATAGGCCCACCCAGTAAGCATAACTTCCTCAGATCTATTTTTGTGTGATAAGCAAAATATCAGGAACAGAGTCATATAGTTGTTGAGAGTTGTTTCTAAATATTATAGTAATTCTCCTGTTATGTTAGTGTTGTGACTAAAGATAAAATCCAAGAACAATTAATTTAATTGTACTATAAATGGTTACATTACAATGCTTAAAATGAAAAATCCCTTACCTCTCAACTCAGTGGTTTATTGGGAGCTCTGTCTGATGACTTGCACTTAAGATCACCTTGGTTTCACTTTTCAGTCAAAAGATGATAAATACAATACCTTGCATCACACTAGTAATAATTTATAGTTAAAAATAAAAATTAGCTAATCCTCTATGTACATTAAATATTGGTATAACAATAATTGACAATATTTATACAACTCTTTTGCCAGGTACTATTCTAAGTAATTTTCCCTTAATTCTTATAGAAAAACTAGGAAACTTATAGAAACCTTATAGAAAAACTATAATTCTTATAGAAAAACTTTTTCTATATTCTTATAGAAAAACTTTTTCTATATTCTTATAGAAAAAAATATATTCCATATTATCCTTGCTTTAACAGTTCAGAACAATGAGGTTAGGTGCAGAAAAGCTAACTAATTGGCTGACGTTCCTAAGGTAAATAAGGGGTAGCACTGGTATTTGAATCTACTGCAGTCTGGTTTCAGAGCCTATACAGTTAACCACTAGATCATATTATTTCCCTGTTGAATTAGTCATCCTTATATATGTGTGTGTGTGTGTGTGTATGCACACATATGAGTAAAATGAGAATTCCAATTGTCCTACATTTCTTCCAGTGACAGCCTACTCTGACAACATAGGCTTAGTTAGATGCCCCTCCTGTCCTACATTTACCTCTCATACAGCATTTGTTATGCTGATCTGTCATCATTTCTCAATTGATTGTAATTCCATGAAGCAAGGATTATTGAAAGACTGACATACAGTAGAATGCCTTGAATATAGTGGGGGTTCAATAAATGTCTGTTGGATGAACTGATGCTTCTCATTGTTTTCAGGTCTGCCTAGTGACATTCCAAACTGTACCAAAACAATCAGATGTACCCCTTGCCAGTACACTACCATTACTCCAATATCAACTTTTGCAATTCTTCATAATATGACAAACTACATTTATCCTTCAAATCCTTTTGGAAAGCACACCAATAGCTATCCCAAGAAGAAAGGTCTTACCTTCTAAATCTTCTTTCTCAAAGTGTGTTTTGAGAATAGAACGAGTTCCACCTCTGTCCACAACTGCTTCTTCATCATTTCTCTGTAAAATAGAAAGAAGATTAAATGATAATACATACATTATCTTAATTTCAAAAAACAAACATTGATATAATCTAATATTTCAAGCTTTAATTTAGTCACTTAAATCTAGTTGTTCATGAGCAGTCTATTTGATAATTAAGCATGGCTTAAAAAGAAGATTAAAATAAATTCGACAACATATTTGAAGAAATATCATTTAGTTTTTTATAACATTGAAGGCTGTCAGACATTCCAGTTGGCACCATTTGTTAGTGAGATGAAAAACAAAAAACAATTGTCCTATCAATTTAGTAACATCCATTTTGATCCTTGACAAAGAATTCTTGTTAACAAGATAACATTTTGAACTATGCAAGGAAAATATGAAAATCACTATTATTAACACCACTAATGCTATAGCAGGGTAAAATAATTCCACTGTCATTAAAAATGGGATTGGGGGATCTAATCCCTTGAAAGCAATTAGTAGCAATTATTAGGTAAAAGGCAACTCTAATTACTTTGCTTCAATATAATGCATTTTATTCAAACTAAACAATAGATTATATATTTTTGCCAATTTAGAATGAGTGAATAGAGACTATGTCTTCTGAGTACTAAACACATGCTCAAAATAATACAGCCACTAATTTGGTATACAAAATAGAATGGGGGGAGTTGAGTATAATCCATTTTGACAATGAAGGAATGAACAAAATAGAAAATTCTGAATGAAGTAAAATGTAAACTATTATATTTCCAACTTTTATCTGGTTATGCACACCTCTATAAAAATGACCTTAAAAGTGAACACTGAGCACAAAAGGAGAAATAAAAAAATAAAGATGAGTGAAGCTTCCAAGCTCTATTCCTGTCTATTCTAGTATATGTCTATTAGAAAAAAAAAGGTTTTTGTTTCTTCTTTGAAAGCCAGAGTACGCTGAAAAAGAAGTTTTTTTAAAAAATTATATTTAAAATGTAAAAACATTGTTTTCTTCTATCTATCAACTACATTGGAGTATCAAACATTGAGAACTTATCTTTCTTCCATTAAGGAAGAAACCTTTGACAGAGTGTCATAATATGTAGTAGTGAATATAAGAGTCATGGGAATCCAGAAAAGAAAGAAATCACTGTTAATTTAAGAGCATGGACAGAACAGAGAGAGCGGGAGGAAAATAAATTCAATGTCTCAATCTTGGAGAATTCTTATAAAGGGCACATGAAGAATTAGAGTAAGAAGAAGAGAAATAAAAGAAGAATCAGTAATGTCAAAAAACATACAGATTTTTTTTAAATGATGCAAAATTACTTTCCGATGTTGTTGAACTTGGACTGCATGATCATTGGTAAACTTGAGAGGAGAATATGTAAGAAAATGTAAAAGTCAAAATCTAATCAAGCAAAAATAATGAGGTTTTCTATCATGAAGAAATGAGAAAAGAGGATATAGTTCTTGCCTCGCAAGGCACAGCTGATTCTCATCAACTTACCTCCCCCCACATATCTTTGCTTTTAGACCTCTGACTAGACTTAAATTCTAGTGGTCCTTGAAAGATGAGGTACAAAAAGTGACCCACAAGGAGTTGAGCTACGCTCCAAATAACTGCAAGATATTTCCAATTTATGCAGATAGAAATACATAGAACATATGTGGGAATTGATACTAAAGGTGTTGAGGTAATAATGGAAGAAATATAATATTGTCTCAGGCTAACTTTATTGATATAGGCCCACTAAGCAGAGATTCTAGATTTAATGTCATCACTCAAAGGGTTAAAAAGGGCTCTAACATGAACCAAGTTGGCTAAAACATGAACCAAGAGGTAGGCTACACTAAATGAATTTGAAATTCCAGAATTGTTTTGGTACACTTTAGAGGAAGATATATAAAGGCTTGGGAAGACTGAAATGTTCGAGCAGATTTATGATTTAAGGCTTGTTTGCCCATGCCAGGAGGGTTCAGAAGGCACTTCTTTCACCATTACTATGGGAAACAAATTTGTGATGGGAACCCTAGCATCCTTGAAGAGTTCTATGGTCTCTTTCCTCTGTGGGTCAGGAATTACAATGGTAACTGCTGTCATCAAACTGGAATCCTAAAATGTAATTGGGATAATTAGATCCCAAGCAGGACAGAGGCCAAGAGACAACACTTAATCACCAAAGATGGGTGTGGTTACCCTATAAACAGTAGTCAAAACAGTAATCAGAATAGTCTGATTCAGAGACCTATGGTATTGGTTAATCAAGGTGTCACTAGAAGTGAAATAGATGGGCAGTCTACAAATTTTTATATATCTGTAGAAGCAAAAAAGGTCAGGTTCTAGGTCAGTGAAGAAGTCTAACTTGAATCATTAAAAGAGAGAGTCATGGTCTCTCAGTCAATGTCCATATTTGAGCCAATTTACAGACCCAGAATCTGTTGAATGAAGGAGAGGCCAGATCCACTAAAGAAAGGATCCTGCTACACTGCCAAAAATTTGTAGTCTTTCTCATAGCCTTCCTCAAAGAGGAAGTCCTGGTATTGGGGAAAAGGAAATAATTGGACTTTGGGGGATAACTGGACACTGTCTCTGAACTGACATTATTCCAAAGCAAAGTGAAAATATTATTTGGGCTCACCAGCCAGAGTAGGGAGTTATGGATGTCAGGTAGTCAGTGAAATTCTGGCTGGAATCAGTCTCACTCTGGGTCCAGTGGGTTTCTGAACACATCTTGTGGTTCTCAAGTCAAGAATGAATAATTGAAAGAAAAACAGATTATAATTAGGAGAGTCTTCAAAATAGGAGTATTCATTTTCTTTTCAGTTAGACCTTTGCATATCTGAAGGTTAAAGGAAAGATGTCAATATAGAGGAGAATTAAGATGCTAGGAAAGAAGTAAATAAAAATCCCCCCAGCCCAGGTGCCAAGAAAGAATATTACTCTGATCTAAGAACTAAGCTACTAACATTAAAGATAGAACTCTTTTTTTTTCTGAGGTTTGGGGGGAAGATTGGAAGGGTTGTTATATAGTCAGAGATATTGTGAAACAACAAAGAAAATGATAAGTGAGGAACCTTCTACTAAGTTGCCTTGTTTTGAGGGGCAAACTGAGAGGTGATACCATCTTCCAACAGTAACAAAGCAAGTAAATGAAGAAATTGAGACATTGAGAAGAGTAAAGATTTCAAATCCTTTTCGACAGTGATATTTTAGTTGACATTATCAGGATCTTTTATGGATAATCAGAACAGATAACTATTCCCATCAGTTTTAATTTGAGATGACCAAGGCAAAGGAATCTAAGAGAAAAATGTCACAATATTTTTGGCTTCCTTTGCATAACACATTAAAAACAATTAAAACCCCCATAAGAGCAGAGTATAGCAAGTTCCACCATTCTTAGACATTAAAAATCTGTTTTCACTTAGCTTTTCTCATTAGTTTGCTATTGTCTTAGAAAAGAGTTCAAGGAATTAGATACTGAACTGGTAAATGAGTTGTGAGGTATATGGTTAACTGTTTTCCTAAATACTTATGAGGATGGAATAAATAGCAGTGTTAAAATACACACAAAAAAGACATTATAGTCTGGTGTCTGAAGTAGGGAAAAAGTATACCTAACACACATTATGTTTCATACCAAATAAAGTTTAAAAATTCTCATGTCTGTGAAAAAGCCTGAATGTATATGTGTATATATACACACACACACACACACACACACACACACACACACACACACACACACATATGCTTCTTAATTCTTCAACATAATCTTGATAAAGATTTTTGTCTCTATGTTTTACAAATCAGTACTTTCAGGTACAGACACATTTCAACTAGGGAGGTCAGCACTCCTGTGCTTCACACATAGCAAAATACATAATGAGTGGAAAGATACGTTTTTTAGCCAGTGGTCTTGTATCATATAAAGAGACAGATCAGGCCTAAGTGTTTGCAATCAGAGTTAAAGAAATGTACACTATGAATAGAAAAAAGTTAAAGAAAAATGAATAAAACAGGATTCATAGGCCAAGAGCTTTGCTCTTGGGCAGTTTTTAAAATGACTTGGTTTCAGCAATAAATGCAATAGAAAAAAACTAAAAATGGGGTTTATATAATTTTCCCAAACCAGACAAATACAAGTTTCAATCTATTTAGACTCTGTTATTGATATATTTACAAAGCAAATTTATTATTTTTGCAAGATCTAGTCAAATATATGTCATGTTAGAATGAATCTCTGCCCTCTGAGGTGCTGTTAGGCAGAATGCCAAAAGCTAAGTCATGCATCCATGTTCAAAGGTCAAAACAAGCACAATTCCACTATATCTTACAATGGCAGTCTCTTAAAAACAACTGCAAAGTGGAAAGCTTTGTGTGAAAGGTCAGAAGATGTTTTCCCCTAAGCAGTGAAACATTTAATTTTTATTTCAAGGATATGAATCAATTTTTAACTTAGGCAAATGATTTTTCTCTTTATTTATATAAGGCACCTATGCTATTCTCAAACAAAAGATAATTCTGTTAAATAATTGGAAAGATACTAAGAGTGAAATTTTATAGCAGTAGAATCTAAATAAGAAATAGTTGACTAATTACTGTACAAGTTGCAAGTAAAAATGACTTAATTTTAACGTTTATTTGAAAGAAAAATACTAGAAGCTAGAATATGAATGTAATTCAACATAAGTGTCTCATTTTGAAGCTTCATATACAGCACCCCCTTTAAATACTCATTGGATGCTTCAGAGAGAAATCAAATGTATACTCTTTCAGGCAAAAAAAAAAAAAAGAAAACGAAATCCCAAGATACAAATTAATACTAATACATGTACTGAAAGTCCTCTACTTTGGTTACAGTTTGAAAGATCATTTCAATATTATTTAAAACTTTTTAACAGAACATGTCCCTCCCTCCATGTTACCAATAGCAAGTAAACACGGGGTAGGATGAAGGGAATGCAGAGGGACAAATGGCACGGAGTACCAGCTTTTGGTTACCCCAAACACATAGTAAGATAAATTCTTATTTCATTTTGTACTGATCTACTCTCTAGATTTGTTGAACATCAAACACATCAATGAATCCTAATTTCCAAATGGATTTGCTCATTTAGGAGCAAATTTTAGCACTGTGTAAGGAAGAAAACACATAAATATATTACATTGCACCTTAATACAATTTACCCTTGCTATGCCACTGGGCAAACTTTTTTTTTTGAAATGGAGTCTTGCTCTGTTGCTCAGGCTGGAGTGCAGTGCCATGATCTCGGCTAACTGCAACCTCCCCCTTCTGGGCTCCTGGGTTCAAGCAATTCTCTTGCCTTAGCCTCCCAAATAGCTGGGCTTATAGGCATGCGCTACCATGCCCGGTTAATTTTTGCATTTTTAGTAGAGAGGCGGTTTCGCCATGTTGGCCAGCCTGGTCTTGAACCCCTGACCTCAGGCAATCCACCTTCCTTGGCCTCCCAAAGTGCTAAGATGATGCATATGAGCCACCACGCCCAACTCCATTGGGTAAACATTTATAAGATAATCGATTCTAGTAAGCAGTGCAGGACAGTGTTTTAACATTTGTTTGGACATGATCCATAGTAAGAAATACATTTTACATCCCAACACAGTCACATATTTATATACATGTAAATAAAACAAAAGTTTCACAAACCAATACTTACTATTAATAATGTACCCTGATATTTTCTACTCTATGGCATTCTACTTCATTTAAAACTACTCATCAGGAGAGATCCAAGATGGCCGATTAGCAATAGCTCAGGAATGTAGCTCCCAGTGAAAGCACAGAGAACGAGTGGACGCTGCACTTTCCGACGAATTTTTGTTGCCCGCAGACCAGGAGATTTCTGGCAGAGGAGCCACACGGGTCGCCAGCGTGACTCTTTTGGCTGGCGTGACTGTTTTGCCGATGCCCCAGTGCAGCGCTTCTCGGTGCGGAGTATACCAGACAGACGGGCTCGGCTGGTCCCATCCCCACAAGGAGAACAGCAGTTGGAAGCACTGAGGACTGAGGGTTTCACAGAAAGCACAGCGAACCCGGGAAGGTCCAGCTCTGTGGGGAATGGGCATCCGCCAAAGGAAAACTAAGAAACAGAAAAAATTCATCACCAGGCAGAGAGAGATCCAAGATGGCCACGTAGCAGCAGCTCAGGGTTGTAGCTACCAGTGAAAGCACAGAGAGTAAGTGGATGCCGCAATTGCAGACGAATTTTTGATGCCCACAAACTGGAAGATTCCTGGCGAAGGAGCCACACGGTTCACCAGTGCAACTCTTTGGCCGGCGTGGCTGTTTTGCTGGTGCCCCGGCACGGCACTTCTCAGTGCAGAGTATACGGGACTGTGTGCACTTTTAGTCGGGCTCCGCTGGTCCCATCCCCACAAGGGAAAGAGCAACTGGAAGTGGAAGCGCTGAGGACTGAGAGCAAGCACAGCTGAACCTGGGAAGGCCCAGCTCTGTGGGGAAGGGGCATCCACTGAAGGAAAACTAAGAAACAGAGAAAACTTCATAACCAACAAGCCAGGCGTCCACTCAGAGACCCAATCTGAAAGTCAGCAATTACAAAGATGACAGGTGGATAAATCCACAAAAATGGGAAGAAACCAGTGCAAAAATGCTGAGAACACCCGAAATCAGAATGCCTCTCCTCCTACAGGGAATAGCAGCTCCTCATCAACAAGAGAAGAAGGTCTAATGGAGGATGAGTGTGATGAACTCACAGAATCAGGCTTCAGAAGGTGGATAACAAGAAACTTCTGTGAGCTAAAAGAACATGTTCTAACCCAATGCAAAGAAACTAAGAACCTTGAAAGAAGATTTAATGAAATGCTAACAAGAATGGACAACTTAGAGAAGAATAGAAGTGAATTGATGGAGCTGAAAAACACAACACAAGAACTTCGCAAAGCATGCACAAGTTTCAACAGCCGAATTGACCAAGCAGAAGAAAGGATATCAGAGGTCGAAGATCAACTCAATGAAATAAAACGAGAAGGCAAGATGACAGAAAAAAGGGTAAAAAGGAATGAACAAAGTCTCCAAGAAATATGGGACTATGTGAAAAGACCTAATCTACGTTTGATAGGTGTACCTGAAAGTGATGAAGAGAATGAATCCAAGCTGGAAAATACTCTTCAGGATATTATCCAGGAAAACTTCCCCAACCTAGAAAGGCAGGCCAATATTCAAATCCAGGAAATACAGAGAATGCCACAAAGATATTCCTCAAGAAGAGCAACCCCAAGACACATAATCATCAGATTCACCAGGGTTGAAATGAAGGAGAAAATGCTAAGGGCAGCCAGAGAGAAGGTTCGGGTTACCCACAAAGGGAAGCCCAACAGACTCACAGCAGATCTCTCAGCAGAAACCCTACAAGCCAGAAGAGATGGGGGCCAACATTCAACATCCTTAAAGAAAAGAACTTTCAACCTAGAATTTCATATCCAGCCAAACTAAGCTTCATAAGCGAAGGAAAAATAAAATATTTGCGAACGAACAAGTACTCAGAGATTACATCACCACCAGGCCTGCTTTACAAGAGCTTCCGAAAGAAGTACTACACATGGACGGGAACAACCAATATCAGTCAATCCAAAAACATACTAAAAGGTAAAGAGCATCACCACAATGAAGAATCTACATCAACTAATGGGCAAAACAGCCAGTTAGCATTACTAGAAGCTGCAATTTTCATCTCTGATAAAACAGACTTTAAAACAACAAAGACCATAAGAAACAAAGAGGGACATTACATGGTGGTGAAAGGATCAATGCAACAAGAAGAGCTAATGATCCTAAATATATACACACCCATTACAGGAGCACCCAGATACATAGGGCAAGTTCTTAATGACTTGCAAAGAGACTTAGACTCCCACACAATAATAGTGGGAGACTTTAAAATTACACTGTCAATATTAGACAGATCAACGAGATAGAAAATTAACAAGGATATCCAGGACTTGAACTCAGAACTGGAACAACTAGACTTAACAAATATTTACAGAACTCTCCTCCCCAAATCCACAAAACATACATTTTTCTCAGTATCACATTATACCTATTTTAAAAGTGACCACATAATTGGAAGTAAATCACTCCTC
Organism: Plecturocebus donacophilus; assembly: GCA_004027715.1. Classification (NCBI taxonomy): domain Eukaryota; kingdom Metazoa; phylum Chordata; class Mammalia; order Primates; family Pitheciidae; genus Plecturocebus; species Plecturocebus donacophilus. The sequence continues at coordinate 1,567 of PVKP010045480.1, read as the reverse complement.
AGCATTTGCATAGCATTTCACAAGTTTAAATAAAATATTGGTTGGCTTCTTATTTGTTATTTTCATCCCCTATTCCTTCCCGTCTCCATTGTTAAGCACAATTATTGGCATAAAAGAGGTTTTTAATACCCAATTTTAGACTGCATTCTAGCCTGGGCAATAAAACAAGAATCCCATTCTCTCTCCCTCTTTCTCTTCCTCTTCCTTTCTCTCTTTCATTCTTTTTTTTCTTTCTTTTGCGGTTTCTTTCTTTCTTTCTCCTTTTCTCTCTATTTCTAAAAAAAAATAAATAAATAACTACTTATCCCTATTCGTTTAATTTATTTTAAGACTTAATAATACATTTCACCTGCAAGTTGAAAAGCACTGGTAAAGACTATTAGTTAACAGTAACTAATCTGACAGAAATCACATCTTAAGTCCGCTTAATCAAATGAACAAACCATAATTCACTACTTTTCAAGTTAATGTTTTTCCATTTTAGAAGTGTCAGTTGTGCTAAATTTAGGAAGGGAAGAATTTTTTTGTTGTTACTTTTTACTAAAATATTAGAGAGCAACAGCGAAAACAAACCAAAAAAAAGGTTTCTAGCTCAACTTTCATATCTGAACCAGTGCATTCCCTCACGGAAGAGCAGCTAATATGGGCCAGCACACTTCATTGTCACAATGTTCACATAAAAATATCAACAATTTCTTCTGAAATTGTTTGTAAATATCATTAATCTCTTTATGGATATGTTAAAAATACATTATTCTGATTTACTGTAACTCTTGTCCACAGTCTGAACAAAATATATTTTTCCATTTTTACAAAATAAAAGTAACAATAATGCCATGAGCTATAAAATTCAAATACTTTATATCCTTTCTGTAATTCTTTTCGTAATTCTCTTTGCATTGTAGAATGAATAGAGGACAAAGCAGTTCATTTTCAATTCTGAATTATTTCTTCAACTACTTCTAACCCTGTCCTACTCTGTTCCTTTCCTCTCCCTATAAATCTCCATTTTCATTGATTTTTGATTTATTCTTCTATTATTACACTTGATAATCTAAGCAATTTTATTTATATATCAATATTTTCTCCTCCCTTAAAAAAAAAGATAGCATGCTAGAAACACTTTCCTGTGCCTTGCTTTCTTAACATTTTTACAGTATGTAGAGATCCTTATTCATTTTATAGCTGTATAATACTCCATGGTATGGATGCACCATAATTCAGTCAACCAGTCCCCTATTGACAGGCATTTGAATAGCCACCATTCTTTTACTATTACAATTATTGGAAATGGATAATTTTCCACATATATCACTTTATATTTTTGCCAGTTTATTTTTTGAGACAGATTCCTAGAAGTGGGATTGCCATGTCAAAGATTAGATGAATCTGGGAGGGGACGCAAGATGGCCGCATAGGAGCAGCTCAGGACTGCAGCTCCCAGTGAGGGTGCAGAGGGTGAGTGGACGCCGCATTTCCAGACGGATTTTTATTACCCCCAGACCAGGAGATCCCCAGGCAGAGCAGCCCCACGGGTCGCCAGCGAGGCAGTTTCGGCTGGCGCGGC
>PVKP010045479.1:0-16116 GCA_004027715.1 Plecturocebus donacophilus | reverse complement strand
TAGCTGGGGCCAAGCACGGTGGCTCGCTCATACCTATAATCCCAGCACTTGGGAGGCCGAGGTGGGTGGATTACCTGAGGTCAGGAGTTTGACACCAGCCTGGCCAACATGGCGTTAACTGTCTCTACTAGAAATACAAAAATTAGCCAGGCATGGTGGCAGGTGCCTGTAATCCCAGCTACTCGGGAGGCTGAAGAGGGAGAATCGCTTGAACCCAGGAGGGGGAGGCTGCAGTGGGCAGAGATCACACCACTTCATTCCAGCCTGGGCAACAGAGGGACACTCTGTTTAAAAAAAAGAAGTCAGGCTCAGTGGCTCAGGCCTGTAATCCCAGCACTTTGGGAGGGCAAGGCAGGCGGATCAACTGAGGTCAGGAGTTCAAAACCAGCCTGACCAACATGGAGAAATGCCATCTCTACTAAACATACAAAATTACCCGGGTGTGGTGGCACATGCCTGTAAGCCTAGCTACTCAGGAGGCCAAGGGAGGAGAATTACTTGACCCCGGGAGGTGGAGGTTGTGGTAAGCTGAGATCAAGCCACTGCACTACAGCCTGGGAAACAAGAGCAAAACTCCATTGCGCTACCCCCCAACCAAAAAAAAATTAGCTGGGTATGGTGATGCACATTTGTAATCTCAGCCACTTGGTAGGCTGAGGCATGAGAATCACTTTAACCCGGGAGGCAGAGGTTGCAATGAGCACTCCAGCTCAGGTGACAGAACTAGACTGTCTCAAAAAAAAAAAAAAAAAAAAAAAAAAGAGAGAGAGAGAGAATTAGGGCCTGGTCAAGTATCTCACATCTGTAATCCCAGCACACACTTTGGGAGGCCAAGGCAGGTAGATCACCTGAAGTCAGGAGTTCGAGACCAGCGTGGCCAACGAAGCAAAACCGTCTCTACTAAAAATACAAAAATTAGCCGATGTGGTGGTGTGCACCTGTACTCCCAGCTACTAAGAAGGCTGAGGCAGGAGAACTGCTTGAACCTGGGAGATGGAGGTTGCGCTGAGCCAAGATCATACCATTGTACTCCAGCCTGGGCAACAAGAGCAAAACTCTGTCTCAAAAAAAAAAAAAAAGATTTGAAGATGGGGCAAGCAAATCAAACTCAGAAATCATCTTCATATCTGTTAAAAGCTATTCCTTATATTGCAATTAAAATATGTATGGATAAAGATACTCAACAAGTGACTTAATCATCCTGTTTCCTAAGGTTTTTTGGAATATTTTGCTATTCTTGATAAACACATGAAGCTACAAGCATTCTATGAACAATTACATTCACATACACATTAATCTTCACTACATTTATGAGAAGGGCAACAATTTATTAATTTAAAGGTATATCTATTATGGTACAGCCAGAAATTAGATTTCTTGGGACCTTGCCAAGCAAAGTCACAGGATCTTGGTTGAAAAGACAGGAGCAAGCATTGATGAGAAACTGCAAGGAAACACCTAACTAATAATGTCTTAGGGTTTACCATCTATAAAATTAGCATGATTTAACTGCCAGGCCTATCTCACAGGTTGCTGTGAAAATAAGACTACATAAATAAAAACACTTAGACAATTAATAATGCTACTGTTTCTCAACTAACCTCCTTGCAGCTTCCACTCCACTTCTCTGCTCTTCATACAATGCAATTCCCTAAGTGCCTCTGCTTCCTCTCCCCTTTTCTCTTCAAAGCACCAAAATCACATTTCATCACCTTCACCACTCTTGGCAATCACTCTTTGTCAAGTCACCAATGACCTTATTAACCCAATCTCAGTCATCTAACTAAACCACCCACAAGCATTTGACTCAGTTAAATAACTCACTCCTTGAAACATGTCATTGACTTCCAGGGCACTACTCTTAGTTTTCCTATCTTCCAGTTTCCTTGTATGATGCCTTAATCTCCTGACCTTTAAATGTTGGAAGTGGCCCAAAGCACAGAGTACCTAATTTTCATCCACACTATACTCCCTTGAAAGGACATCTAGTAGCATGGCTTAAACTAGCCACCCTTACATTGTATCCTTCCAAATTTCTATCTCCAGTTTTAACTTGTATGAACTTCAGACTTGTACACCAAACTGCTTAGGTAATCGTTCCATCTGTGTAATAGTAGACCTCAAACATACTCTCACTCAAAAAATTAACACAGGACTCCCTTATTCGCATTCTTTTTTTTGAGATGGAGTATGGCTCTTGTTGCCTAGGCTGGAATGCAGTGGCGCGATCTTAGCTCACTGCAACCTCCACCTCCCGGGTTCAAGTGATTCTCCTGTCTCAGCCTTCTAAGTAGCTGGGATTACAGGCATGCACTACCACGCCCGGCTAATTTTGTATTTTTAGTAGAGACAGGGTTTCACCATATTGGCCAGGCTGGTCTCGAACTCCCGACCTCAGGTGATCCACCTGCCTCTGCCTCCCAGTGCTGGGATTACAGGCCTGAGCTACCTCGCCTAGCCCCTTATTCTCATTCTTAAGCCTATTACCCCTGTAGCTTTCCACATCTTCAGTATATGCTAACTCATTTTCACACTGCTCAAATAAAACTTTGAGAAGGGTCTCTCTTGTAATCCAGGTTGGAGTTCAGTAGTGCTAATACGGCTCACTGCAGCCTTGACCTACCCAGCTCAAGCCATTCTCCTGCTTCAGCCTCATGAGTAGCTGGGACACAGGCACATGCTACCAGGCCCAGCTAATTTTTGTGTTTTTTGTAGAGACAGGGTCACGTTATATTGCCCAGGCTGGTCTCAAACTATTAGACTCAAGTGATTAGTCCATCTCAGCCTCCCAAAGTGCCAATTACAGGCGTGAGCCACCAAACCTAGCCAGACCAAACATCTTGAGATCATCCTCAACTCCTCACTTTTTCTCATATCCCATACCTAACCTATGAAACTCTGGTCTCTGTCACCAACTCCTCTTGTCTGGAATATTCCAAGTCTTCTAAACTGGTCTCACTGTACTCTGCAGTCTATTTTCAACCCAGCAGCCGGAAAAATCCTTTCAAAAAGTCTAACAGGGCTGGGTGCCATGGCCCACTTAAGGTCAGGAGATCAAGACCAGCCTGGCCAACATGGCAAAACCCTATCTCAGCAGGATGGTGGGCTATGGAAGTCAGAATCCACTAAGGAACGTGTAACAATTCACCTGCCGAAATGAATTTTTAAAAATAAAGTAAAATAATAGGTAAAAAAAATCCCGTCTCTACTAAAAATACAAAAATTAGCCAGGCATGGTGGCAAGCACCTGTAATCCCAGCTACTCAGGAGGTGGAGACAGGAGAATCTCTTCAACCCAGAAGGTGGAGGTTGCAGTGAGCCAGGATTGTGCCACCATACTCTAGCCTGGGAGACAAGAACAAACCTCCCTCTCTCCATCAAAAAAAAAAAAAAAAAAAAGTCTAACAGATGCCAGATGCAGTGACTTATGCCTGTAATCCCACACTTTGGGAGGCCAAAACAGGTGGATCACTTGAGGCTAGGAGTGAGTTTGAGATCAGCCCAGCCAATGTGGCGAAACCCACCTCTACTAAAAATAAAAAAAAAACTCAGGTGGGCGCAGTGGTGCATGCCTGTAATCCTAGCTACTTCAGAGGCTGAAGCACAAGAATCACTTGAACCCAGGAGGCAAAGGTTGCAGTGAGCTGAGATCGCACCACTTCACTCCAGCCTGCACAACAGAGCAAAACTCTGTCTCGAAAAAAAAAAGAAATAAAGGTAACAGAGCATACACCTCTATATAAACCCCCATTTAATTCAGAATTAAAGAAAACGGCCAGGTGTGGTGGCTTACGCTTGTAATCCCAGCACTCTGGGATCCCAGGCTGGCAGATCATGAGGTCAAGAGATCAAGACCATCCTGGCCAACATGATAAAACCCCATCTCTACTAAAAATACAAAAAAAAAAAAAAAAAAATTAGCTGGGCATGGTGGCACGTGCCTGTAGTCCCAGCTACTTGGGAGGCTGAGGCAGAATTGCTTAAACCCAGGAGGCAGAGGTTGCAGTGAGCTGAGATTGCACCACAGTATTCCATCCTGGCAACAGAGTGACACCCTGTCTCGAAAAACAAACAAACAAAAAACAGAACATGGCTAGGCACAGTGGCTCACAAATGTAATCTCAGAACTTTGAGAGGCTGAGGTGGGAGAATCGCTTGATCCCAGGAGTTGGGAGACCAGCCTGGGCCACATACTGAGATCCTGTCTCTATAAAAATAAATCTTTTTTAAAAGCCAGGTATGGTGGCACACACCTGTGGTCACAGGTACTCGGGAGGCTGAGGTAGGAGATCATTTGAGTAAGGGAGTTCAGTGACAGTGAGCTATGATCTGTACTCCAGCCTGGGCAACAGAGTGAGACCCTGTTAATCAATCAAAAGAAAATGTTCTTATCTGTATTATCCAATATAATAATTATCCACTCAGCCACATGTGCTTACTGAGCACTGGAAATGTAGCTAAGTGACAGAGAAACTGAGTAATTTTTACATGATTTTAATTGTAAATAGCCACATGTAACAAGTGGCTACAATAGTGAACAGCTGTGGGTCTAGCATGTAGCAGGTTCTCTAACCTTTTTTTTTTTAAGGAGTCTCACTCTGTCACCCAGGCTGGAGTGCAGTGGCACAATCTCGGCTCACTGCAACCTCTGCCTCCCAGGTTTTCAAGCAATTCTCCTGTTCAGTACCCCGAGTATCCGGGACTACAGGTGTCCGCCACTACGCCCAGATAGTTTTTGTATTTTTGGTGGAGACATGGTTTCACCATGTTGGCCAAGTTGGTCTCGAACTCCTGACCTCAGGTGATCCCCGTCTTGGCCTCCCAAAGTGCTGGGATTACAGGCGTGACCCACCACACCTGGTCAACATTTTAAAATGAATATTAAATTGTTGTTAAAGTATCTGGAGTGAAAAGGATCTATATAAATTTAACTTTAAACTTGGAGAAACCACGTCTCCCTACCTCCCACCAATAGTAGTTTCCAATGATTGAGTATTTGCTCAACTCATATTTCCCCAAGGTCTAACTAAGCAAAAATATAGACAGCTCTAAGACTAACAAAAGTAGAATAATGTTGAATAAGACATGAAGGTGCTCGCTAGATCTTAAAAATATAAATTACAATGCTCTTACTATTTACTGGTGAAAGAACTCAAGAAATCTAGAAATTATTAAATGAAATACAATGCTGGGCTGGCACAAAGGCTCATGCCTGTAATCTCAGGGCTTTGGGAGAATTAGGCAGGAAGATGGCTAGAGCCCGGGAGTTTGAGGCTGCCGTGAGCCATAATCATGTCACTGCAAACCAGCCTGGGCCACAGAGCAAAGCCATCTCTTAAAAAGCAAAAGGCTGGGTATGGTGGCTCACGCCTGTAATCCCAGCACTTTGGGAGGCCAAGGCGGGCAGATCACGAGGTCAAGAGATGGAGACCATCCTGGCCAACGTGGTGAAGCCCCATCTCTACTAAAAATATGAAAATCAGCTGGGTGTGGTGGCACATGCCTATAATCCCAGCTACTTGGGAGACTGAGGCAGGAGAATCGCTTGAACCAGGGAGTCAGCAGGTTGCAGTGAGCTGCGATCATGCCACTGCACTCCAGCCTGGCACAGAGTAAGACTGTCTCAAAAAAAAAGGGGGGGGGAGCAAAAAATACAATGCTACCATTCCAAAAAAAAAGTCCAATAAATAAACTGTTGAAATAAGCCTAGCCCCAAGCTACAGATAACAAATCCTCCAATGGCAGTGAGTAACGACAGCTGATTAAGTATTAATTCTAATGGCCAGACAACCAACAAAAATAAAATTGCTGATCCCTGTTCTCTGCCAAGTATTCCGGAAATATTTTGAGATCCCAATCTGTTACCACTCTAACCTAGAAAAGTACTATCAGGCTAAATACAAATATAGTCTCTTTAAACATAAAAACCCAGTTTTATCTTCTTGATGGCTATTGAACAAATCTGTTTTTAAGGCTGACTGGCTACCTTATCTTTTACAGTAGGTAAATAACAAAAAAAAAAAATTAGTCATCGGCCAGGTGTTGTGGCTCATACCTGTAATCCCAGCACTTCGGGAGGCCGTGGTGGGTGGATTACCTGAGGTCAGGAGTTGAAGACCAACCTGGCCAACATGGAGAAACCCGGTCTTTCCTAAAATTACAAAAATTAGGCCAGGCAAGGTGGCTCATGCCTGTAATCCCAGCACTTTGGGAGGCGGAGGCGGGTGGTTCACCTGAGGTCGGGAGTTCAAGACCAGTCTGACCAACACTAAGAAATTCCATCTCTACTTAAAAAAAATACAAAATTAACCAGGCGTGGTGGCACATGCCTGTAATCCTGGAGGCTGACGCAGGAGAATTGCTTGAACCTGGGAGATGGAGGTTGCGGTCAGCCGAGATTATGCCATTGCACTCCAGCCTGGGAAATAAGAGGGAAATTCTATCTCAGGAGCGGTGAGGGGGAGGGATCTAGCCAGGTGTGGTGGTGGTGAGTTCCTGTAATCCCAGCTACTTGGGAGGCTGAGGCAGGAGAACTACTTGAAGTTGGGAGACGGAGGTTGCAGTAAGCCCAGATTGTGCCACCGCACTCCAGCCTGGGTGACAGAGCGAGACTCGGTCTCCAAAAAAAAAAAAAAAAATTACATTTGTCAGAGAAATAAAAGATTATTCTTTCAAGCTGTTTCCAAACCACAAGGGGAAAATAAATCCTTACCTGCATGCAATGAATAGCTAAGCCAGGTCCTGTATACAATTTCTTGTGACATATATGGCATTTAAAATGCTTTGCTTTTTGGTGCTGTATAAGGATCTTCTCATCATCAAAATCTCTATTACAATACCTAATGAATACTGTTAAGGCACAAAAACAGCATAATAATGACACTGCCTACAATAAAAACATATGAGTAATATTACAATATGGGAACAGCTAAAACCAAAATGGTACTGTATAGAAACTTTGCTTTTGATATTTATTACACAATTAGGGACAACACTTGGCATGTAATTTCAGTATTTTCAATTTCCTGGAAGCCCATCTCTCTTCACTACCGAAATAAACACATCTCAGTCATCAGCAATATACTTTATCAAATTCCTGTTTAACAGAGATCTTTGTGAAATTAACTTTTGTTATAAACATTTCAACATTTACAAATGCACACTGAGGACAAGAAAGAGTTCAGTTAAGAAATCTCCAAGTTTCTATCAGAACAATTGCTTCACTAGCTATGTAGACGATAACAATAACTGGAATAGAAATTAGGCAATATTTAGAATCTAAGATTAACTATATGATTAACAATAATCACATAATTTCGAATGAACAATCCATAAAGTTGTTTCCAATTCCGTATGAATTTATGTTGCCAACGACTGTATTTAAATTCACAGATACCCTAAAGCAATACAACAGAACTCTTACCTTACAACTCAGATTTTCCTAAAATCACATTACAAAATTCGTAACCGTATTTAAGCTATTTTTTAAACTGTTACATAAATGCAGAACTTGCGGGGCTAACACCTGTAATCCCAGCACTTTGGGAGGCCGAGGCGGGCGGATCATGAGGTCAAGAGATCGAGACCATCCTGGCCAACATGGTGAAACTCCGTCTCTTCTAAAAATACAAAAATTAGCTGGGCGTGGTGGCGCTCGCCTGTAGTCTCAGCTATTCGGGAGGCTGAGGCAGGAGAATTGCTTGAATCCGGGAGGCGGAGGTTGTGGTGAGCCGAGATGGCACCACTGCACTCCAGCCTGGCGATGGAGCGAGACTGTCTCAAAAACTAAAAACGAAAGTAAAAAATAAACGCAGAACTGTAAAAGGCCGCCTTTACGTACAAGACAGTAAATAAAATCTTTTTTTTTTTTTTTTTTGGTGACGGAGTCTTGCTCTGTCGCCCAGTCTGGAATGCAGTGGCACAATCTCAGCTCACTACAACCTCCCTCTCTGGTTCAAGCGATTCTCCTGCCTCAGCCTCCCAAGTGGCTGGGACTACAGGCGCACACCACCACGCCCAGCCAATTTTTGTATTTTTAGTAGAGACGGGGTCTCACATTGTTGGCCAGGATGGTCTCGATCTCCTGACATAGTGATCCGCCCGCCTCAGCCTTTCAAAGTGCTGGGATTACAGGCGTGGGCCACCGCGCCCGGTCAAAATCAATTTTAACGTAAAGACTATCAACGATTCCGGAAAAGCCATTAAATGATGCCACACTTTAGTAAGAGTTTTCCTTTCTAATAAGAGGCATTTTTTAGTTTTACAAAGTTGGGTAACAGAAACTCCACCCTGTGAGAACGCTTCCTGAAGATTAAGGCGCCTCTGGGTGAGAGACGGAAGCTTCCCCCCAGCCCCGAAAAGAAAAAAAGGGTAGACTAACTTGAGCGTTTACTAAACTGCCAATTCGAAAATACAAATACAAAAAAGCACACACATAAAATAAATAAATGAAATCAGAAAAAGTGGGTGACAGACTGGGAAGTTCTTCTCCAACCCTCCCTGGAATAATAAGCCTTTCGTACTCGAAGAAAAAGTCCCTTTGTTGAATCGTCACCAAAACAACAGTGTGTGTCTGAATGTCCCTAGGGGTCACTGTCCTTGGCGGAGGGGTCCAGGCCACCTCCCATTGAGTTCAAAATTCGCCCCAAACAAGATCCTCCTGAGTCACATAGTCACACGACCCACAACTCCAAGAACCCTCTAGACCTCGGAACCCCATTTTCCCAGAAGCCTTCCCAAGCCCAATCCCAGCCACCAGGCCACCCACGCAGAGGCCTAGATACAAACCCTCCACGGCATAGGCCAAACCCAGGCCTCCCCAACCGGCACCCCAGCGCGACCTCGACTTCAAACTGACAAAGGATACCAGCACCACGGCTTCAGCTGCTTCTTCTTCTTGCGACCCATAACTGCGCTCTACCGATAAAGTAAAAGGGAGGAGAAAAGACGCAGGAGAAACGAGGCGAAAAATCGCTCACTGCCCCGACCCAACGGCTACCACCGCGTCCCACAGGAAGCAGACACAAAATGGCCGACTGCCTCGTTCGCCGCTCCGCCTCCCGTCAGGCACTGCGGTGGAAGGCGGACCCAGGAAGGGGAAAGTTACATGACGCAGACCTCCTCCCTGAGTGGGTGGGACTTAGAGGCGTGAGAGGTGGCCGCCATCTTGTCCGTTTGAGAGTTTTTACCCCTCGCTGTCTGTGCTTGGCTCCTTCGGATTTCTTTTGTAAAGGAGCCGGAGACCTAGGTACGCATGCGAATGGAAAACAAGAAAACGGGAAAGACTGCCAGTGTAATTAGGGCCGATTACAAATGAAGATTGAGACAGCGCCCAGTTTTAATTTTGTTTCAATTAAACAGTAAATGTTGATTATGTGCCTATTACGTGCTAAACCTAAGAAGTTAGTCTCTGCCTTGTAACTCGCAGATTAGTGGCAGACTAGTACACAACGCAGAGTCCTCACTGCGGCGCTGGGGAAAATGCGAAGTGCTGCAGGACCTCAGCGAGCGGGAGCCTAAGGCGGCCTTAGGGGCAGTGGTCACTGGGTTGTCAAGAAAGGTTTTGTTTTTGTTTGTTTTTAGAGACAGTCTCACTCTGTCGCCCAGGCTGGAGTGCAGCGGCGCGATCTCGGCCCACAGCTTTCTGCGCCTCCCAGGTTCAGCGCCGCTCACTGCTACCTCCGCTTCCCGGGTTCTCCTGCCTTAGCCTCCCAAGTAGCTGGAATTACAGTCGCCCGCCACCAAGCCCGGCTGATTTTTGTATTTTTAGTAGAGACAGGGTTTCACCGTGATGGCCAGGCTGGTTTCGAACTCCTGGGTTCAAGTCATCCTCCCAAAGTGTTGAAAGTGCAGGCATGAGCCACTGCGCCCCACCCAAGAAAGGTTTCTTGAAGAGTCAACGGGAGCAAGCAAAGTGAAAGAAAGGGTATCTCAGTAAGGGAGCAAAGAGTTTAAGTCTTTGAGGCTGGGCACCTGAAAAACTAGTAGTAAGACTGGAGCTGATAGCTGAGCGCGGTGGCTCACGCCTGGTTTCCCAGCACTGGAGGCCGAGGCGGGCAGATCACGAGGTCAAGAGATTGAGGCCATCCTGGCCGACATGGTGAAACCCCGTCTCTACTAAAATATAAAAACTAGCCAGCCGCGGTTGCTAACACCTATAATCCCAGCACTTTGGGAGGCCGAGGCAGGCGGATCACGAGGTCAGGGATCAAGACCATCCTGGCTAACATGGTGAAACTCCATCTCTACTAAAAATACAAAAAAGTAGCGGGGTGTGGTAGCAAGCACCTGTAGTTCCAGCTACTCGGGAGGCTGAGGGAGGAAAATCGCTTGAACCCAGCATGCAGAGGTTGCAGTGAGGCGAGGTTGCACCACTGCACTCCAGCCTGGCTACCAGAGCAAGACTCAGTCTTAAAAAAATAGCCGGGTGCAGTGGCTCATTCCTGTAATCCCAGCACTTTAGATGGCTGAGGTGGAAGAATCACTTGAAGCCAGAAATTTAAGGCCAGCCTGGGCAACAAAGCAATATTCATCCTGTCTCTGTGAAAAAATTAAAAATTAGCTGAATTTCTGTGGCCCAGGCTAATAGAGTGCAGTGGTGCAATCGTAGCACACTGTAGCCTCAATCTCCTGAGCTCAATGGATCCTCCCACCTTAGCCCACCCAGTAGCAGGGACTACAGGACCATGCCACCATGCCTGCTAATTTTTTTTTTTTTTTTTGGTAGAGATGAGGTCTCACTTTGTTGCCCAGGGTGGTCTTGAACTCCTGGGCTTAAGTGATCTTCCTGCCTTGGCTTCTCAAAATGTTGCGATTACAGGCGTGAGCCTCTCACTGTTCTAGTGAGTTTATAGATAAGCAAGGGGAGGAGGCTAGAATGATCCATATGGCCATGGATTAGAGTTGGAGACACCAGTATGAACTCGTGTTTATTTTAAAATAGATACATAGATAAATATTATGGATATGTGTATATACTCAAGTTAGTATAAATACATAAATTTAATTGTCTTATCAGCCGAGAGGGTCTAGAAGCAATAATACTCCGTACCAAGCATACTTTGCACCCAGATCTTGGTTTGTAATACTATTCTCCAATAAAATCAACCTGGGCTCCTTGGAGAAATGGCTGATTCTAAGAGTGGGGCAGAAAATACACAAAATGAGCCTAGAGAATGTTGTAGTGTCAGAAAGAGGAAGTGCTCAAAAAACAGCAAATACCTACATTGATGAATATATGCCAGAGGGAACCAGAAGCCAACTGAAAGAGCTCTTAATGGTCAAGGCTGGGACAATTTGAGCAATAAAATAGGTGGTATTATAACCCAAGATAGCCTGGTATAACCCAATATAATCAGTGTAACCCTGATAAAAAATAATTGATTAAATAAATAAAAGGAGGAGGAGAGACAAATGTCCCTTGCAGAAATCCACATAATTTATGTAAATACTCTCAGGGGTGGGGTGCACAAATCCTACTCCTTAACTGTGGTGATACACACAATCAACAAAATAGTGAATTCTTTCCAAAGAGTACAGTATGGAAAGGGAGAGGAAAGTAACTTTACAGTAAAGAAACCTAGCAGATACTACCTCAGCCAGGTGAGCAAGGTCAGTATCAACAGGAATAAATCATATTTAGTGGTGCATGCCTGTAGTGCCAACTACTCCAGATGCTGATGAGGGAAGATTTCTTGGGCCCAGGAGAGGTTGCAGTGAGCTGCGATTATGCCACTGCACTCCAGCCTGGGTGACAGAATGAGATTCTGTCGCTAAAAAAAAAATTTTTAAGTCGGGCACGGTGGCTCACCCCTGTAATCCCAGCACTTTGGGAGGCCAAAGTGGGTGGATCACCTGAGGTTGGGAGTTCAAGACCAGCCTGACCAACATGGAGAAACCCCATCTCTACTAAAAATACAAAATTAGCCAGGCATGGTGGTGCATGCCTGTAATCCCAGCTGCTCGGGAGGCTGAGGCAGAAGAATTGCTTGAATCTAGGAGGTGGAGGTTATAGGCAGCCAAGATCGTGCCATTGCACTCCATCCTGGGCAACAAGAGCAAAATTCGGTCTCAAAATACATAAATTAATTAAATTAAAATTAAATTTAAAAAGTAAAATAATGTATCAATAATAATTCATTAATTATAACAAATGAAATGTAATGTGAGATGCTGCTAATGGGGAAACTGGGTAGATGATACACGGGAATTCTCTTTACTCTTAATTTTTCTGTAACTCTGAAATTGCTGTAATAATTAAAGTCAATCTTTTTTTCAAAAAAGAGTGTTCTAGGCAGAGGAAAACCCTTCAAAATCTTGAGGGAATTCTTTTCAACCTAGAATTCAATGTCCAATCATTTCAACCTAAAATTCAATTTCTTTTTTTTTTTTTTTTCGAGAGACGGAGTCTCACTCTGTTGCCCAGGCTGGAGATCAGTGACATGATCTTGGCTCACTGCGACCTCTGCCTCACAGGTTCAAGCAATTCTCCTGCCTCAGCTTCCTGAGTAGCTGGGATTACAGGCATGCGCCACTATGCCTGGCTAATTTTTGTATTTTTTGTAGAGATGGGGTTTCACCATGTTGGCCAGGCTGATATTGAACTCCTGACCTTGTGCTCTGCCTGCCTAGGCCTCCCAAACTGCTGGGATTACAGGCATGTGCCACCGCCCTTGGCCCCTAAAATTCGATTTCTTTTTCTTTTTCTTTTCTTTTTTTTCTTTTTTTTTTTTTTTGAGACGGAGTCTAGCTCTGTTACCCAGGCTGGAGTGCAGTGGCGAGATCTCAGCTCACTGTAATCTCTGCCTCCCGGGTTCAAGCGATTCTCTTGCCTCAATCTCCCAAGTACCTGGGATTACAGGTTCCTGCCTTCAAGCCCAGCTAATTTTTGCATTTTTAGTAGAGACAGGGTTTCACCATATTGGTCAGCCTGGTCTTGAACTCCTGACTTCAGATGATCCACCTGCCTCAGCCTCCCAAAGTGCTGAGATTACAGGTGTGAGCCACTGTGCCTGGCCTTGATTGAATATTCCTTAGAAATAGAATTTTAGGCCGGGTGCAGTGGCTCACGCCTGTAATCCCAGCACTCTGGGAGGCTTAGGCAGCTGGATCACGAGGTCAGGAGTTCGAAACCAGCCTGGCCAAAAGGGTGAAACCCCATCTCTACTAAAAATACAAAAGTAGCTGGGTGTGGTGGCACATGCCTATAATCCCAGCTACTTGGGAGGCTGAGGCAGAAAAATTGCTTGAACCCAGGAGGCAGAGGTTGCAGTAAGCCAAAATCATGTGATTGCACTCCAGCCTGGACAACAAGAGCAAACTGTCTCAAAACAAAACAAAAGGAATATCCAATCAAATGTGAAAAACACAATAAAAATGTGAGGATATATTTTTAGACATGCAAGGGCTTAAAAATTATTTTATATATACTCCCTTTTTTTTGTGGGAGGGGATGGAGTCTAGCCCTGTCACCCAGGCTGGAGTGCAGTGGTGTGATCTTGGCTCACTGCAACCTCCGCCTCCCTGGTTCAAGCAATTCTGTCTCAGCCTCCCAAGTAGCTGCAACTTCAGGCACCTGTCACCATACCTGGCTGATTTTTGTATTTTTAGTAGAGACGGAGTTTCACCTTGTTGGTCAGGCTGGTCTTGAACTCCTGACCTCAGGTGATCCACCCACCTCGGCCTCCTCAAGTGTTGGGATTACAGGCGTGAGCCACTGCACCCAGCCCTATATATACCCTTTCTTGGATAATATTGGAGGCAGTACTTGAGCAAATCAAGAGAATAAACCATAATCTAGAAAAAATATGGGATTAACAGGGAAGAATGTGAAGAAATCCAGATTAAAATAGAAGAAAGGGTTGTTGGGGGGGACTCTGTATTAGGTTTTTTTTTTTTTGAGTTAGAGTTTCACTCTTGTTGCCCACACAAGAGTGCAATGGCATGATCTTGGCTCACCTGGCTCACCGCAACCTCTCCCTCCTAAGTTCAAGTGATTCTCCTGCCTCAGCCTCCTGAGTAGCTGAGATTATAGGCATGCACCATCGTGCCTGGCTAATTTTGTATCTTTAGTGGAGACGAGGTTACTCCATGTTGGTCAGGCTGGTCTCGAGCTCCTGACCTCAGGTGATCCACCTGCCCTGGGCTCCCAGAGTGCTGGGATTACAGGTTTGAGCTACTGCACCCAGCCCTGTATTAGCTTCTTATGGCTGTTATAACACATACCAGCTGGGCACAGTGATTCATCTGTAATCCCAGCACTTTGCGAGGATGAGGCAGAAGGATCACAAGCCCAGGAGTTCAAGTCAGCCTAGGCAACAAAGTGATACCCTGTCTCTATAAAAATAAAAATATACACAACACAACACACACACACACACACACACACACACACACACACGGTAGCTTAAAACAGTGGAAATGATTATTTCAAAGTTCTGGAGGTTAGAAGTTGACATGGAGGTGCTGGTGGGACATACTTCTTGAAGCCTCTAGGGGAAAATCTGTTCCATGTCCTCTCCCAGCTTCTGGTGTTGGCCATCAAACCTTGACATTCCTCGGTGTGTAGACACATCATTCCAGTCTGCCTCCTCCTTCACATGGTGCTATGGTTCCAGTGTTTGTCCCCTCCCAAATTCAGGTAGAAATTTAATTGCCATTGTAACACTGTTAAGAAGTGGTACCTTTAAGAGGTGATTATAAATCGCCCAGTCTTTGGTATCCTTTTATAAAGGATGAAATGGACTGAGTCAGAAAACTGGTACCAGAGAATGGGGTGTTGCAGAAAGAAAACACCTGAAAATGTGAATTGGTGTTAGAACTGGTAATGGGCAGAGACCAGAAGGGTAGCTGGGACTACAGGTGTAAACCACCACGCCTGGCTAATTTTTTTATAGTTCTGGTAGAGATGGAGTTTCACCATATTGCCCAAGCTGCTATCGAACACCTGACCTCAAGTGATCCATCTGCCTTGGTCTCCCAAAGCACAGGGATTGCAGGCGTGAGCCATCGTGCCTGGCCTTTTCGTTTTTATGTAGTCAGAATTTAAAAATGTTTTCCTGTTTGGCTTCTAAGTGTTTTGTTATGTTTAGAAAGACCTTCTTAATTTCAAAAATTAACAAAGTTATCCCATATTTTCACTTAAAAATTTATTTTAAATTCTTAACTTTTTGGTAAAACAGGTGTGCGTATGTGCTGGCACGCGCGCAAGGAGGCAGACGAGTAGCCTTATTGTTTTCCCTGTGGCTAGGTAGTCGTGCCACCTTTATCACATGGTAAGTTTCCTAGACGTCTCAAACGAAAATAAGTTAAAAAGAAATGGTAAAAACTTTTCAGTGAAGGCGAACTCAATGCACCTGTCAGTCCCTGCGGGGAGAAGAGCCGCCCTTTCCAGGCCTGAGAACCCGGGGAAACCAGCGGAACGCAGGTGTGCGAGGGCCGGGAGCCGGACGAGCCCAGATACCGACGGCTGCACTGCAGCGGGGAGCGGTTTGGCGGAGACACAGGGCCGCTCCGAGGCCGCCGCGATGCTCCCCTCATTGCAAGAATCGCTGGATGGGGATGAAAAGGAGCTAGAGAGCAGCGAAGAGGGAGGCTCAGCCGAGGAACGGAGACTCGAGCCGCCGTCCAGTAGCCACTACTGTCTCTACAGCTACCGCGGAAGCAGGTGCCGGCGCCCGGCTCGGCCTGCCAGTCCGCCTGCCCCTGCGGCCCCGCCCCCGGCCCGCCGCCCGGCCTTGCACCCCACCCCCGGCCCGGCGGCCCAGCCGCTCCTAAAAGCCATCTTCTCCTCTCCCAACCAAGGTCTCTGGTCTGAAGGGCCCTCCTCGCCTCACGCAGCTCTTCCCGCCCCCATCCTGGATTTGTATGCCTGGCCCGACCATGCCTCTGCCCTTCATCTGCCCCATATCATCCCAGCCCCTTACTCTCGCAGCTGCCCTTTGTTTAGAGCAATGCCCTGCACGCTCAATAATTTCAGTTCCCGTCCCCAGTCCTTTCTGTCACTATCTCCCCACTTTCTCCCATTTTCGTCACACACACCCTTGCTTCCTCTTTTCCCTCCTCCTAACTGACTTTCCTGGGGCCTTCTTGGCCCTGTCAGGTTTGTTTTTTAAAGGA
>PVKP010045478.1:0-16117 GCA_004027715.1 Plecturocebus donacophilus | reverse complement strand
TTCTTCTCTAAGTTGTCCATTCTCGTTAACATTTCGTTAAATCTTCTTTCAAGGTTCTTAGTTTCTTTGCATTGGGTTAGAACATGTTCTTTAAGCTCACAGAAGATTCTTATTATCCACCTTCTGAAGCCTGATTCTGTGAGTTCATCACACTCATCCTCCGTCAAGCCTTGTTCTCTTGCTGATGGGGAGCTGCGATCCCCGGTAGGAGGAGAGGCATTCTGATTTTGGGTGTTCTCAGCCTTTTTGCACTGGTTTCTTCCCATTTTTGTGGATTTATCCACCTGTCATCTTTGTAATTGCCGACTTTCAGATTGGGTCTCTGAGTGGACGTCCGCCTTGTTGGTGATGAAGTTTTTTCTGTTTCTTAGTTTTCCTTCGGGGGGCGCCCCTTCCCCACAGAGCTGGGCCTTCCCGGGTTCAGCTGTGCTTCTCAGTCCTCAGCGCTTCCAATTGCTGTTCTCCTTGTGGGGATGGGACCGGCCGAGCCTGACTAAAAGGGCATCACTCAGTCCCGCACACTCCGCACCAAGAAGCGCCGCGCTGGCCAAAAGAGTCGCGCTGGCGACCTGCGTGGCTCCCTCGCCGGGAATCTCCCAGTCCGTGGGCATCAAATATTCGTCTGCATTTGCGGCTTCCACTCACTCTCTGCGCCCTCACTGCGAGCCACAATCCTGAGCTGCTGCTACGCGGCCATTTTGGATCTCTCTCCGCCCGGTGATGAAGTTTTTCTGTTTCTTAGTTTTCCTTTGGCGGACGCCGGTTCCGCTCTGAGCCAGACCTTCCCGGGTTCGCTGCGCCCGCTGTGAAACTCTCCGTCCTCAGCGCTTCCAATTGCTGTTTTCCTTGTGGGGATGGGACCAGCCAAGCCCGTCCGTCCCGTATACTCCGCACCGGGAAGCGCCGCACTGGGTGCCAGCAAAACAGCCGCGCCAGCCAAAAGAGTCACGCCGGCGACCCGCATGGCTTCTCCGCCGGGAATCTCCCAGTCTGTGGGCAACAAAAACTCGTCGGAAAGTGCGGCGTCCACTCGTTCTCTGCGCTTTCACTGGGAGCTACATTCCTGAGCTGTTGCTAGTCGGCCATCTTGGATCTCTCCCTCCCTGTTTCATTTCTTAATGACATTATTTGGATTTTCTCTCTTCTTTTGTTGGTTAATCTTGCTAATGTTCTATCAATTTAAGTTTTCTTTTCAAAGAACCAACTTTTTGTTTCATTTACCTTTTGTATTGTTTTTTGTTTGTATCAATTTCATTTAGTTCTGCTCTGATCTTGATAAATTCCTTTCTTCTGCTGGGTTTTGGGTTTGGTTTGCTCTTGTTTCTCTAGTTCCTTGAGGTGTGACCTTGGAATGTTGGTTCTTGCTCTTTCAGTATTTTTGATGTAGGTGCTTAGGGCTATGAACTTTCCTTTTAGCATCACCTTAGCTGTATCCCAGAGGTTTTGATAGATTGTGTCATTATCATTTTGTTAGAAGAATTTTTTGATTTCCATCTTGATTTTGTTTTTGACTCAATGTTCATTCAGAAGCAGGTTATTTAATTTCCATGTATTTGCATAGTTCTAAAGGTTCCTTTTGGACTAAAAAGTTCATGTATTTGCATAGTTTGGACTAAAAATTTTGGACTAAAAATTTCCATGTATTTGCATAATTCTAAAGATTCCTTTAGAACTTTGCATAGTTCTAAAGGTTCCTAGTTTTATTCTGCTGTGATATGAGAGAGAGCTTGATGTAATTTCAATTTTCTTAAATTTATTGAGGCTTGTTTTATGGTCTATCATATAGTCTATCTTGGAGAAAGTTCCATGTGCTGCTGAATAGAGTGTGTATTCTGTGGTTGTTGGATGAAATGTTCTGTATGTATCTGTTAAGTCCATTTGTTCTAAGGTATAGTTTAAATCCATTATTTCTTTGTTAACTTTGTCTTGATGACCTGTCTAGTGCTGTCAGTGGAATATAGAAGTCCCTCACTATTACTGTAATGCTGTATGTCTCATTTCATAGGTCTATTAGTAATTGTTTTGTAACTTTTGGAGCTCCAGTTTTAGGTGCGTATATGTTTAGGATTATGTTATTTTTCTGTTGCACAGACATTTTACAATTAAATAACGTCCCTCTTTGTTTCTTTTAACTGCTGTTGCTTTAAAATTTGTTTTGTCTGATGTAAGAATAGCTACTCCTGCTTGCTTTTGGTGTACATTTGCATGAAATCCCGTTTCCCACCCCTTTAGGTTTATGTGATTCTTTATGTATTAGGTGAGTCTCCTGAAGGCAACAGATGGTTGCTGAGATCTTATCCATTCTGTGGTTCTGTATCTTTTAAGTGGAGCATTTAAGCCATTTATATTCAATGTTAGTATTGAAATATGAGGTACCATCGCATTCATTGTGTTTTTTGTTGCCTGTGTACTTGGGTTTTTTTGTTTTTTGTTTTTGCTTTTTAACATGTGTTTTTGTTTTATAGGTCCCTTTAATCATTCTCTTTCTATTAATCACACTTAATAATGTTGCTAATCTAAGAACAAAAGCTAGTGTGATTTATGCTTTAAAGAGGTTCTGTTTTGATGTGTTTCCAGGATTTGTTTCAAGATTTAGATCTCCTTTTAACAGTTCTTGTAGTGGTGGCTTGGTAATAGTGAATTCTCTCAGCGTTTGTTTGTCTGAAAATGACTATATCTTTCCTATATATATGATGTTTCGTTTCACTGGATACAAAATTCTTGGCTGATAATTGTTTTGTTTGAGGATGCTAAAGATAGAGCCCCAATCCCTTCTAGCTTGTAGAGTTTTTGCTGAGAAATTAACTGTTAATCTGACACATTTTCCTTTATAGGTAGGTTACCTGGTGCTTCTGTCTCACAGTGCTTAAGGTTTTCTTTTTTTGTTTTTTTAAGAATGAAGTTCCCTTTCTTTCCTTTCTTGTTTTTCACTGAATGTATCCTGGTGAGCTCCTGTTTTTTCTTTTTTATCAGTCATAGACAGTGTGTCAATACTTTGTTTAGAAAATGAATTATAATTTTCATTTTGTAAGGCAAAATAAGCTTCTATGATAGCTATACGATGAAACCAAATCCTCAGGATAACCAGCAGTTAATCCACAATCAAGAATTGAGAAAATGTTAAAATATGCATTTAGCATGGCTGCTCAGGGGCCATTATGAGTGATAGACTCTTCAGACTCCTTAGTGCTAGCCATGATTGTGTGGTGCTGCTCTAAGCCTGAGTTATCTGTCATGTAGACACTGTTTTAAGTAAAGTAAAGCATTTTACTTAAATAAATATATTTCCAGTATTCATTTACTTTTTTTTTAAACTTACCTTATTGCTGATACTTTTACAAAGATGTCAACATTAATTTAAAAATATTAAATGGATGAGTGGATTTTGTTCTCAGCTATGTACTTAGTGACACTGCTTTTTTAGATGAGAATGTATGTTACATAGAAAACAGCTTCATAGTTTAGATTTTTGGGTCACCTGAAAACATCCTGCATTACACAGTAATGGCCTCACTGGATTCTTGAAAATATAAAAGAAAAGAGAGAGAGAGAGAAAGAGAGAGAGACAATGCAGGTAAGAGGGAATAATGCTCTATGACTTTTGGCAGAAATCATCACCATTACTCTATTGCAAGATCTGTCACAGGTCCTAACCCCTCCCTAGTTTTAATCACTTCTTTCTATTAATCACACTTAATAATGTTGCTAATCTAAGAATTATCTTTTATTAGATAAATTATCTTAATAACTATTTTAGGATATGCATAATCTACTCATTAATAACCTCAAGAACAAATGCTAGAAAATTCAACCTAAGAAAAGGCAAAGTACAAGTTGGTCAGTCAGGAAAGCTCTTCAGAAATCTGAATTATGTCTTCATAATCCTGAGAAAAGTTCTGGGCATTAAGCAGGTGTTAAATATTTGTACTTGGATTCAGAGGCATGACTGGATTTTAGAAGTTTCTTACAAAATAGAAGTTACCTAGTAGTTAGGAAATGAAACAGAGGGCTTTAACATTGGGGAAAAAGAAATTCAAATATATGTTAATTTCATGACAAAAAATAGTCTTTTCAAGAAAGCTGTTTGTCAAGTAAAAGAGTAGACAGTAAAAAAAAAAAAAAAAAATCACATTTTTCTTTCCAATTAGACCATGTGTTGCTGAATGAAGAGATATTATCAAGTACCTGGGATAAAGTAAGTGTTTGGCCATTATTTGCTGAATGTATAAATGAATGTTGCATAAGATTGTTGCTTTTAAGGATGTTCAATCTTAAGACCAAGCAATCAATACTTGGAGACTTTAGAGTTACAATTTCAAACCCAATCAATCTCATTTTAGATTTTCCTTGACTTACCAACGAGTGGGTATAAGGACTCTTTCTTGACAGAACTGACCAATAACTGGTAATCTTTCTCAGTGCCCTTAGAGACAAAATGAACTAAGCATCACAACAAATCTTTCACATTAAATATTTGAAGAGGATCACATTTTCTTAGCATTTCTACATTTTCAAAAAGGAAAGGAACTAGGACCAGTCAAAATGTAATTTTATCCATGGGGCTGGCCACAGTTTTTGAGTTACAGTTTTGATTTCAGTAACCCCTATCTTCTCCCCAGTTTCTAATAAACTATTCCAGATTCTTGCCTTATTCCTTGTGAAAGGCCATGAATCTATGAAATTACAGTACAATCAACCCCTCACTTTCTGAGTGACTCATGGAGTACAAAATCACATATATGCTCCCTCGCTAAGAAAGAAAAGGCTAGCTGGATAGTCATGCTTTCTCCTATCTAGAGTTTTTGGAGAATTTTGAGCTTTGCCTTCACATGTCCCTGCCAGACAAGCCTGATTCTCAAACATCCACATGGAAGGCATCATAAGCTGAGCAACCCTGAGCACAAAGAGACAAATGTCCAAGAGGTCTTGAGGAGATGTGAGAGTAAAGTCAGCCCTCTGGCTTTCATTCAGATAAGCCCAACTGTGGGAAGACAAGGAATAAAGACTGACCTAGAGAACAGGCAAGATGCCAATAGCAATACCCCCAACAGAAGTATTGCCCAGCAATACTGGTAATCCCACTTGATGCAAAGCTAAATTATGTAGACTGTGCTGAATTTTGTAATGCGTTCTTCAAGAGAAGATAAAGTAAAAATATGTTTCAAATGGAGTTATTTGTGATAAGCATTATTATTGCCCTTCATTACTTAACAAAAATCATGGCCTTGTATTTATGGAGTGTCCTAGGTATGGAGGCTCTCTGTCTTTGTCTCCGTTTCTGTTTGTCTGTCTGTCTCTCTCTCTCTCTCTCTCTCTCTCTCTCTCTCTCACACACACACACACACACACACACACACACACACACACAGACAAAAGAGAGAGAGAACATATTTGGTCAAAATTATACTGCAAATAGGGAGTAAGAGCTAATAAAAATCTTTTCTTTTAATGTAAAGTTTAGAAATGTTCTATTGAAATCCCTTAAGTCAGGCATATATATCTAGATAATAACCTCAATTCTTGATTGCAATAGGATTCCCTAGTTGTCTAGTTAGTCATTTTTTTTAAAAAGGCAAATCACAAATCTGAAATAAATAGAGGGTTATTTTATTTTAAATCAATCTCCCCAATCCCACCTCTAAAACCACTCACTCTCTTCAAGATTACATTCTTTTTATTTATTTTTTGAGACAGAGTTTTGCTCTGTCACCTAGGTTGGAGTGCAATGGTGCAGTCTCAGCTTACTGAAAACTCTGACTCCCGGGTTCAAGCAATTGGAGATTTGTCTTCCAAATAGCTGGGATTACAGCTGCCTGCTACCACACCTGGCTAATTTTTTGTATTTTTAGTAGAGACGGGGTTTCACCATGTAGGCCAGGCTGGTGTTGAACTCCTGACCTCAGGTAATCCACCCACCTCGGCCTCCCAAACTTCTGGAATTACAGGAGTAAGCCACAGTGCTCACCCCAAGATTACATTCTTATAGGGCACACATATTGTACAGGTTAGAAGGCAATGCAGCAGTGTTTGCTTTATTCAGTACATATAAATTCAATTTTGTTTTAAATGTGTTACAGAAATCCATAGGTACAGAAACAATTGAGTTGTTATGCCAAATTCTGGTTGTTTTGAGTTTTTAAGGGGCTTTATTGTAACACTCAAACAAAACTTAAAATATTCACCTCATATCACAACAGCAAAACATTTTCACGTTTATGGGAAGTTTTGTATAAGGAGCCGTGCTATACAACTATTTTCTTGCTTCTGTCCATCTGAATGTCGCTCTTCAATTAAAGTTCTCAATTATGTGGACTTGCCTCTTTCCTTTTATGCAACCCTCATCTTCATCCTCAAATGGGTCAACCTCTTCCACCAAAAAAACTCAACAACTTACACCAGCTCCATCAAAACATAAGGAAACAAACATTTAAAAACAAAACAGTCATGCAAAGCTGGAGGCCATGGATTTGTGGGCATTTGAGCACACACCACTCTTCCTTTATAAATTCAAGAGAGGCAACAGATATCGAATTCTCAGGATCAGCATCCAGAGGATGTGGTTTCTAGCCAGGTGTTCTTTGTGCCAAACTTACAATAAAGTATGTCCCTTAGGACTCATCATACTGAAACTGAGCCCTTGGGTGATAATAAAAGTGAGTAACAAGTATGAGAGAAGAGGAACCAGGAAATAAGGTATTGAAAGAACAGTGCAGTGGAGGACTTTGGAACTTTTTGTCAAGAATTTTACAAAATTTTATTTTATATGTGTACCCCTCATAAGACAGCTGATTTTTATAGATATCAAAGTCATATTTTATACTCTCACATTTAAGAATTGAAGGCAACAAAGGTATAATATTTGTCTAGATATGGGTATACTACTTGTATTTCCATTTAAAATTTGGTGTGAACTGAAAGTACTAGCATAATTATATGAGTGCTCTAAAATTATAGATATATATATATCAAATTTCAATATATATCCAAATATATATTGAAATCAGGCTACAATTTTGGAGTGCCAATAACATATATATTTACACATATATATTAGTGCTCGAAAATTGTAGCCTGATTTCATTATGTTTTCACTTTAAGTTCACGCCAAATTTTAAATATATTAAAGCTTTGTTGCCTTCAATTCCTAAATGTGGGAATACAAAATATGACTTTGATACCTATAACAATCAGCTATCTTATGATGGGAGTTGCATTATATAAACACTTGTGTGCATGTGTGTTCATATGTATATACAGATACATATACGTATACACATATATAGTTGAATATATATGAACTCAAAAATCAAAGTTGGTTTTTAACAAGAATAACTTGTGGATAACTTACAGTTATTCCTAGCTTTAGTAGTGACAGGTTGATTATGTCATTTGTCGTGTCTGAATTTGCTATTGTTATGTTTATAGACTATAAAAAAGAACGAGAAAAATTACTATAAATTTGGAATTTTAATGCATAAGATCACATAATCATTATCAAATTATTAGCTGTATTCCAAAGACAAAACTTGTTTCCAGGTAATGACAAAGTCAAGCATATGCAGCGCCTGAATCTCTAATTATAATTTATTTTCATTCCTTTATATAACATGAAGCCAGTAGAAAGAATTTCAGTAAAACATATTTCTCTCTGTTAAAATAAAGGACTTGTGGCTCTTGTAATATAACATCTCAGGCAAGAAAGAGGAAGACTGAGAATTCACAGAGGGAACAGGGTCTGCCCCTCAGCCTCAGGAGGTCACTTCCACAATGGAGGGAACAGTTTAAAAAGGAGGAGCTGGGTCCTTTCTTTCCTCCTAGGTTGGGTTTTTATCATATGGCTTATATCTTTGCACATCCCAAATGCAATTCTAGTAAAATCAGAGTAAGAACTAGCTATAAAAGACATTTTTTAAACTCCTATGTGGCAAGCATTTTCTCTTTGCTGGTTATCACAGTTACTAAGAACTTCATTGTTAAAACCTATTGAGACAATTAAATAAAATTTTAGAAATTTAAGTTTCATTTCCAACTCTGCCAGGAAATAGGGTATCTATAATAGCTCTCTACTGCACTTCGCATTGAGAAAATGCTCCATAAAAATAGGAAGACAATTTGTAGAAAATAACCCAAAAGGATTAATAGGATTCTGAGATGACATCTATTGCACTCTGAATTTCAAAAGACATTATTTTAAAATAAAGCAATATGTAACCAAGAGCATTTACTATGCATATGCATCCATAATGAAGGCTCCTTTCTCTGATAAACAGTGCTTAAAGAAGACAAAAAATATAAATGGACTCTCATGCATCTTAAAGATTATGTTAAAAACGAAATTAGAGGAAACCCTCTTATAATTCATTACTATCCTTTTCGTTATACATGTCTTTCTTACGGACTGTAACATGATAGATGGTCCTGAAAATTGTTAATTGAATTTTTATGAACAAAGACATCTTATATTCATCGATTTCAAACTGTGCTGCATGTAGATCTAGGGATTGTGAAAAAGTGTCTTAGAATCCAACAGCAGGGTTCAGAGCACCCAAACTCAGGCATATCAGGGGCTGCTTATGCTAAAGTGTCTAGGAGGGTGCAAGCACTGGACTCTAGTGTGGGATTTAATTAGAAGGAAAGGTTCTGATATTTTTTTCAAATGTCCTTTCATATAATTTAAAACTTCTTCCATGAAATCTTTTGTAAAGTAAAAATCTGTTTTGAAATGATAATACGCATCTCTTACTTTATGTGGTTTGTAGGATAACGGATTTTCATGGCATAAGAAACATTAAGTCCAAAATAATAATTACAAAGATATGTGGATTTCTTCCTAATGTTGTTCTCCTTGTAGACAAAACAAATAAATTCCAGTAGATAGTGCTGTTTATAAACAAGTATTTTAAAAAAATAAGCTATCAAATAATTTCCTAAAAAATTGAAATGTGACTATTTTCTTCTTATGAGTAAAGTATTTCTTAATATATGAAAATCTAGGAAAATGTGAGCAATTCCAATTAAGACCAACTTTAAGATGATCTAGATGTTCAAATTGTGAAACAAAAAACAGTTGTTATAATTATGCTCAATTATGTAAAAGAAAAATAAGTTCACAAGCAACAAAATAAAGACAATCTCATCATTGATATAGTATATATTTCAAAAGACACCTTCGATCTGAAAAATACATGAAAAAATTTTTCTTGATGTGCTAAATAAATAGCATAACTGAGATAACAAATGAAAGAATCAGTGAAATTGAAAATAGATCTATAGAAAGTGTCCAATCTAAAGAAAGAGGGGAAAAAAAGGATTAAAAATAAATAAACAGAGCCTAAGGGACCTGTGGACAATATTAACAGGTTTAATAAATGCATCTTGTCACTCATATGAGAAAGGCAAAAAAAGAAACCTTGATCTTAGAAAATTAAAAAGGAGAATAGAGGTTACTAGATGCTGGGGAGGGGAGGAGAAATGGAAAGAAAAGGAGAGATTTGTTAAAGGACACAAAATTACAGCTAGATAGGAGGGATAACTTCTAGTGTTTTATCAACTGTAGGATGATTATATTTAACAATAATATACATTTTTAAACATCTAAAATCGAGGAAATTGAATGCTCACAACACAAAGAAATGGTAAATGTTTGAGATGATGAATATGCTAATTACCCTGACGTGATCATTATACATAGCATGTATTGAAATATCACTATTTACCACCTAAATGTGTATAATTGTGTGTCTAAAAATAAAATTGAAATTTAAAAAAGTTTTACACGGGACAGGCATGGTGGCTCAAGCCTGTAATCTCAGAACTTTGGGAGGCCAAGGAGGGTGGATCATTTGAGGTCAGGAGTTCGAGACCAGCCTGGCTAACATGGTGAAATTCTGTTTCTACTAAAAATACAAAAATTGCTTGGCATGGTAGTGAGTGCCAGTAATCTCAGCTACTTGGGAGGCTGAGGTAGGAGAATTGCTTGAACTCAGGTGACAGAGGTTGCAGTGAGCTAAGATCATGCCACTGCAGTCCAGCCTATGCAACAGAGCAAGGCCCTGTCTCAAAAGACGAAGAAAAAACAGTTTTACATGTAACTGGAATAACAGAATGACAGAAGAGAAAATGGAACAGAAAAAAACAATGTTTGAAGTGATAATAGCTAAAAGTTTCCCAAATTTGGCAAAACATGAAAATTTACAGGTCAGGTGCAGTGGCTCACACCTGTAATCCCAGCTCTTTAGGAAGCCAGGGTGGGCAGATCACAAGGTCAGGAGGTCGAGACTATACTGGCCAACATGGTGAAATTTTGTCTTACTAAAAATACAAAATTATTAGCTGGGTGCGCTGGCGTGTGCCTGTAATCCCAATTACTCGGGAGGCTGAGGCAGGAGAATTGCTTGAACCAGGGAGTCTGAGGTTGCAGTGGGCCGAGATTGTGCCACTGGACTCCAGCCTGGTGACAGAGCAAGACTTCATCTCAAAATTAAAAATAAAAATAAAAATTACAAATATAATAACTTCAGAAAATGTCAAATAAAGTAAGTTCAAAGAAAACTGGACTTTGACACATCATAGTCGAACTACTCAAAGCCAAAAATTAACAGAAAATCTTGGAAGCAGTAAAAATAAGATGAAAAATCAAAGAAAGAGGATCAATGTTAAAAGATGATAGACTACTCATCAGAAAGCAAAGAGACCAAAAAACAGTGAAATAGCTTTAAAGTGTTGAAAGGAAAATATTGGCAAAGAAATTTCTAATATCTAATGAGTATATCTTTTAAGAGTGAAGGTGAGATAAAGACATTTTTTAAATTAAAAAAAAAAAAACTAAGAAAATTTGTTGACACTGGAACTACACTATAAGAAATGGTTAAGAAAATTTCTATAAAATGAAATGAAACAGTATAAAAGTGTAACTTGAAGCTTCAGAAATGAATGATGAGCATTAGAAATGTTTATTTCATGTAAGTTATAACTAAATAAAGTTTACATTTTTAAATTTCAGGGCAATTTTCCATGAAAAATGCTGAATGTTACCATTTGTCACAATGAAATCAAAGCAGGCAGACAAGAGTGTGCTTCCCCACAGGAGGCCTCTCTAGTCTCAGCTCCCTCAAGCAATGCATCTGGTATTTGGAAATAGGTCAGAACATTAGCATGGATTTTGCTATTGGCCAGGAAATAGCTTTTTTGAACTATCATTTTTCCTCCTACAAATACAATTTTGGATGATCAGAGCTGCTGTAAAGAGTAAGGTGCCATGAAAATATATGAAGTATATCTGCACTACAACTTCAGATATCAAAACTTACACAATAATTGAAGCTAAAAGTTTGATTTTTTTTAACCAGCAGCATAAAAGAAATGATGTAGACACATGCTGATCACTTAAAAATGATGTCCCTCTCAGCTCAATTCAATCCTGATATTCTTCAGAATGGGAGACTCCAAATTCCTGTGTATTTGACATAACAGTTAACTGCATTACCTGTGCTAGAAAGAGAACATTATTTGGGTCAACATACAAAATTGGAACATCAATGGGTGATTAAAACATGCTACCAATGTTAAATTTACTGAAGTTGACAGCTGAATGGTGGTCATGAAGAGAATAACCTTATTCTTAGGAAATGCATAAGTATTTAAGAATCAAGGGCCGTGGTGTATATAACTGTCCTTCAAAACCAGGTGTACACATACACATATGTGGAGAAAAAAGAGAGAGACAGAGACAGAGAATGAAAATAAATGAAAAAGCAATGTGGTAAACTGCTACCACATAGGTAAATCTGCATAAATAGCATATGGGTGTTCCTTGTATTACTTTGCATTTTTCTGTATGTTTACAACTATTTCCAAGTGAATAACTTCTAAAAATAAAATAATCATTTTTGAAAATGTGGAAACAACCAAAACTACTCTGATGTAAGTAGTGACAATTGGAAAAAAAAGTTTAATTCCAGTAAGAAATGCCTGCTTGTGAAAATCACTATTACAACAAATCACTAGAGTTTACAGACATTTAACATGTGAAAATCACTATTACAACAAATCACTAGAGTTTACAGACATTTAACATGCAATATTCCTTTCAAGCTTAAGCAATGTAGTTAATATGGATTCCTCTTGCTTCATATTGCCTAACACTTCCTTTTTATACATAGAAAAGCATACATGAATATATAAAAATACTATTTTCCATATGGTACTTTTTAAAACACTCGATCTTCCTCTCCTCCCTTTATCTCGCCTTCCTGTCCTCCCTGTTCTAGCTCTATCAACTGTCTCTGTCTCCCTTTCATTCTGCCTAAGTCAGGAATTTGGAATTTAATTTTTTGTCTTAAAAACACTTACAGAGGCATATTTATTGATGTCCTCAGTGACAATTTCAAGGGGAATGTTCTACAGTTGGTCCTTTTCTTTGGCTAGATTGATGTACCTGATTAAATTTAATAATATCATCAAACAGAATAGGATAAATTAGCTAATAGCTTATTATTGAATAAATCTATGTTGCTAATATTTTTAGTATACCTTATGTTATTTTTTAAAACATATGGCTACACTAAGCGAGATCAAACTGTGGGTTGGGAAAATATACAGAATATTCAGGAAAATAAGACATGTCCCAGAAAATAACAGGTTGCTCTGTAATAAAAGATTTGGGCGGCAGAACCAATCTCATTCTTATGCACTCCTGCCTGGATTCAAAGGCCTACTATCTTTCTGGGTTCAAGAGTAGAAAGTAGCAGCTGCTTTGAGAATTGCTCAGCAGAGTAACCTGCATTTATGAAAATTTTTTCTTTCATTATTTTTTTAAATTTTTATTTTAACATAGAGATGGGGGTCTCAGTATTGGCCAGGCTAGTCTTGAACTCCTGGCCTAAAGAAATCATCCTGTCTCAGCTTCCGGAGTAGCTGGGATTACAGACATAAGCCACCATTCCTGGCTTGGAAATTTAATGTATGTCTTAAGAATAGGCCAGGCATGGTGGCTCACGCCTGTAATCTCAGAACTTTGGGAGGCCCAGGAGGGTGGGTTGCTTGAGCCCAGGAGTTTGAGAGCAATTTTGGCAACATGATGAAACCCTGCCTCTACAAAAAGATACAAAAAATTAGGTAGGCATAATGGTATACACCTGTAATCCAGAGGCTAAGGTGAGAGGATCACCTGAACCCAGGGAGGTCGAGGCTCCAGCGAGCCATGATTACACCACTGCCTTCCAGCTTGGGCAACAGAGTGAGACTCTGTCTTAAAAGTAAATAAGAGAATAATGTTATCTCCAATCCACAGTGTGGGGGGAGAAGGGAAAGATGAGAGTGGTAATCAGAACTTCCTCTAAAATAAAAATTAAGAAAAACATGCAGGTAAATGAGAGAACATTATTTACAAGGCAACCAAGGTAAATTGTTTGAGAATAGTCTAACAATTTCTATTAAGAAAAAGTAGAATGCAAATAGAGATTTGCATTTTTATCACAAATTAAATATTTAAAATACATATAATGACAGAATAAATTACCATTCTAGGAAAGAGCGCCAGTATTCCTTTAGTTCTGAAGAACTACAATTTTTTTAAATGGGAGAAAAAGTTAAACTACATAAAGTATTTATAACAACATATTAAGACTGTCATTCTAGATAAAAATGTCAGCAGCTTGTTGTTACTGATGTGGGTACACATGTAAATTGTACCGTCCTCATAACTGGGCCTCTGATTGGCCCTATTCTTTCACAGGCAGTATTACAGTGATGGGAAGTGGAGGACAGGTTGGTTTGGAAATTAAACACTTAATTTTAACTATATGATGCAAGCTATGTTACCACAGGCAAGTCACTTAACTGCTCTGAGCTCCAGTTTTCATGACTGAAAATCGAGTTAAACATCCAAATGTTCTCATAGCTTGAAGTGTTATTCAAATATAAAGAATATTATTTTTCATGTTAAATCAGACTTAAGAAATTTGGCACGTGGATGGAACTTAGCCAAGAAACAATACATTTTTTAAGATAAAAATACCACAGTATTTTATTTCTTTACAAGATAAATAATCTGCAGTATGTTAATTGATTCCCAGAAAACTTAATATTCATTGCTGCTATTCTCTGATTGAGATCAATTCAACTATTGCTTACTAATAGTTAATATTTTCTCCACTATTTCACTGCAGTGTTCAATATCCAAACTGAAAATGTTTTAAAGCTCATTCATGTAGGGATTCATAACCCTCTAGTTTTTTTTAATTAGCAAATTGCATATA
This sequence comes from Plecturocebus donacophilus, assembly GCA_004027715.1. Lineage (NCBI taxonomy): Eukaryota > Metazoa > Chordata > Mammalia > Primates > Pitheciidae > Plecturocebus > Plecturocebus donacophilus. The sequence continues at coordinate 1,859 of PVKP010045478.1, read as the reverse complement.
GCATACAATTGTCCATTAGCGACATTTAGTACATTTACAATATTTTGCCACCATCTACACATTCTAGTTTCAGGACATTTTCATTACCACTGATGCAAAAGCCTTACGCCCATTAAGCAGTCACTCACCCCCATTCCCTGCTGCCCTCAGCACTTGTACCACATTTTGTTTATCTATTCATCTGTTAATGAACATTTGTTTGTTTCCACTTTGGGCAATTATATATTAATACAATACTGCGATAAACATTAGTGCACAAAGTTTTGTGTAGATGTATGTTTTTAATTTTTGTTAGGTATACACTTAGGAAAAAGGTGCCAAGTCAAATGGTAATTCTATGTTTAACTTATTATGGAACCATCACACTTTTCTGCAGGGTCTGCCACATTTTATATATCTACCAGCAATGGCTCTTTCACTCCCGATTGTCACTGCCCACTGCCCAAATCTACATACCGACATGAATACAGTGTCTTATTACTCATGCCAAACTGTAGAAGAGTAATAACAGCAAATAGCAAAAGAACTAGTTGCCAGGCATTGTTGTAAATGCCTTTACATACACATATGACTTTATAGGCAATATAACACTTGTAAACCTGGTTTCCACATTTCCTCCCTCATTAAAAATTTTCTCGGGCTGGGTGTGGTGGCTCACACCTGTAATCCCAGCATTTTAGGAGGCCAAGGCGGGCAGATCACCTAAGATCGGAAGTTGGAGACCAGCCTGACCAACAGGGAGAAACCCCGTCTCTGCTAAAATACAAAAAAAAAAAAAAATAGCTAAGTGTGGTGGTGAATGCCTGTAATCCCAGCTACTCAGGAGGCTGAGGCAGGAGAATTGCTTGAACCCAGTAGGTGGAGATTGCAATGAGCCGAGATCATGCCATTGCACTCCAGCCTGGCAATAGAGCAAGACTCCATCTCAAAAAAAAAATTTCTTGGAAATCTTCCAACTAAAGACTTCTCTCTTATTAAAAAGCATTTAAAGTGCTTGATTTTACCTGTAACATAGAGAAGACATTAAGCAACAGAAACTGATCACCTTAAATCTGTCATGCAGGGAATTATACAAGCATATATTTGTTCCCAATAAGCTTTGGAAATGTTTTCCTTAAGTAAATAAATGGGAGAGAGATCCAAGATGGCAGATCACTAGCAGCTCAGGATTGCAGCTCCCAGTAAAAGCGCAGAGAGCCAGTGGACGCCACACTTACCGATAAATTTTTGCTGCCCACGGACCAGGACATTCCCAGTGGAGGAGCCCCACGGGTTGCCAGCGCGACCCTTTCGGCTGGTGCAGCTTTTTTGCCGGTGCCTTGGCTCGGTGGCTCTTGGTGCGGAGTAAACGGGACTGAGTCTCCTTTTGGATGATGTTTGACGCTCTGGAAAGTCAGAGCAGTCCATCCAGCTGACTGAAAAAGGGACTGAGAAGCCAGACCGGAGACCCCTGGGCAGAAAAGCACCACGAATTTGAACACTGCTGTCTTAGCAAGCGTTGCGAGTCGCACAGTGAAAAGTAGATAGATTCTGGAGCTGGGAATTAACAAGCTGGACGTCCACTCAGAGACCTAATTTGAAAGTGGGTGATTACAAAGACGACAGATGGATAAAACCATAAAGATGCCAAGAAGCCACCGTAAAAAAACTGAGAACACTTAAAATCAGAAAGTCTCTCCTTCTACAGAGGACGCTAGTTCCTCATCAGTAACGGAACAAGGCTTGATGGAAAATGAGTGTGAAGAATCATCAGAATTAGGCTTCAGAAGGTGGATAATAAGAAACTTCTGTGAGCTAAAAGAATATGTTCTAAACCAATGCAAAGAAACTAATAACTTTGAAAAAAGGTTTGACGAAAT